>OY982561.1:26794949-26812449 GCA_963859945.1 Euplagia quadripunctaria
AACAGTACTCGTAGGTAATGAATTTACAGGCAATAAATTAATTATATCTATTTTATACCCTACCGTAGGGTAGTGTTTATACCCTTGGAAGTTATAATTCCAAGGCTACATTTAGATACATTTGTGTAATTAGCAGAAATATCCTCATGACTTCATAAACATAGGTGTATTTTGTATGTATGTATTTATTTATATATGTATGTATATATATGTATATATTTATTTACATATGTGTATATTCATGTTTATATTTTTCTGCAAGGATGTATATGTATATTTTAGTATTCGGCTATCTATTATTATGTAGCATTGCAAAATTGTCTTGTGTATGTAACAGAGATTATTATCAGCTTATTGTCAACTATGATTTTTTTTTCTTTTCTCCCTAAGCACCTGCCATGTCCGTCACTGAATCATCCAAAGGTTGACTAGTAGATAATGCCATGTGGCATTAAGTCCGCCCAGTACAATGTAAAATGCAGGAAGTATTAAATAAATACATATAGTGTATAAAAAAAAAATTATCATTCATTTGGCAACTGGAAACAATAGTCGTTAGTTTTTATAATAGACTCTGTAACAACAGTCTGCGCTGCTAAGCATTATATGCAAATTCTAACATAGTTAATATGCACAATAGCGCGTAATGCTGCAACTAACGATAAATCCTTTATATTCAGTATGCATAATCATGCAAGCTAGTTTGCATTTTATTTTATGGACGTGAGAGTAGTTTTTTGTTTAGGTCTCTGTAGAAAGTGGGCCTTCTGTACTTAATACTATTATTTATACGTATCATCATTAACCTATTTAATAGAAGATATTTATTCACCTTTAAATGTAAAATACCTAGAAATGCGATTGTGATTAAGGTTATGATGGAGGAAGTCTTAGCTCACAATTGGAATGTTTAGTGCAGCGTCAACGATACTAAAATATTAGATTCGTATTTATTAAGCTTCCGTACCTAAAGGGTGCCAAGGAAATTCTACTACTAAGCCTCCGTTGTCCATCCGTCATCTGCCAGCGGGCTGTATCTCATGAACCGTAATATGTAGACATTTAAAATTTTCACAAAGTGTGTATTTCTATTGCCACCATAACAGCACAATAATAAATAGTTCTTTTTTAATTTTTTCCATCTTAAAGATGCCTGTAAGAAATGACTAAGCAGTAAGGCCACCCTGTGTTTATATCAATTTTGTGTAATCAAAGTAAACAATATTTCAATGGTGGACAATAAAGTTTATTATACTATAAACACACATGCACAACACATATACCTACCTATAAAGTATAGATAATCTACTATTGTATTTTCAAGCAGGATAAAATAACACTAACTTGCCACCCTCCGTTGGTTTGTTCCGAGGTCTTCTCATTACAGTTGGAGTCTACGGGCTTGTTGTGTAGCGAGGGGTGGTCGTCGCCCGTGCTGCTGTCCGTGTCCGACGCGCCGTCCGCTGGGGAGTGATTATAATATTAATTCGTTCAGTTCAGTTACCACACTATACTATTTATATTAATCACTAGATAGACATAATCTTCGATCGGTTATACCTTTAGACCCGTGATGACTAGCCAGTAGAATTTTTTGCTTTTTTCATCCTATAAATTTTTTGGTACTATTAAGTTGCAATGTTGCAACTGCTGATTTTTAAATCATACATATATATCAGCTTTGCGAATCAGGTTTTAAGGAAATAGACGCTAATAGTTTCTCGTCGTTAATAATAGTATTACGTAGTCGTAAATTCCCGATTTGATTGAGAATGTCACTATTTCGACTACCGTCCTCATTGAATATTCCAAAAATAATAAAAATAGAATGACAGCGTAAACAACAAAATTGTTATAACAACGTGTTATCACCACATCAAAAACTCGTATTAATATTATTAAAAAATAGGGGCAAATTATAATAGATGATAAAACAGCTCACTATTTAATCAAAATGAGTTAATAGACATTATGAATAGTTATACCGGTAGTGGTACGCTATTGGTCGATTGACAATAGTGGGGTGTTAAAAGGACAGGCATGCATTATAAGTTGATAACAATCACTTGAGTGCGGATGTAGGTACAAGCAACATAGCTGTTACTGTTTTTTAGTGATTTTGATAGTTTATAGCAATAGTGGTGAGATTGTTTCCAACAAGCGTAAACAACATAAGGTGTGGCGGGGTACCTTGTTTCTGTAAGAATGGTGTAGCTGCCCGGTAGTGTTTGACGGTGAGCACGACGATGTCCCCCGCATTGCGTAGAATGTTCACCGCGTCGTCGTGCTTGCACGCTGTTATGTACTCGCCGTTTACTAGAACACCAAATGATGTATTTTTTCGATTTGAGAAAAGAGCAGGTACGTCGTGATAATTCGCACTAAGACATTTTATTTTTTTGTAATATAGTGGGCAAACGAGCAGACGGGTCACCTGATGGTAAGTGACTACCTTCGCCCATGGACACCTGCAACTCAAGAGTCACAAGTGCGTTGCCGGCCTTTGAGCAGCCTTTAATTCATTTGAGCTTAATCACTTTAACTGGCTGCTCTTTTTGCTGTCTAAAAACCGTTTTCCTATATGGAATATTATATTTTTTTTAATGTTTTATTCATAAAGGACTATCCGAAAAAGTTCAGTTGCAACTCTTGCTGAAATCGAAAAGGTTATCCGTTTACGCCAACATCTTCCACCAACAAATTAAAACGCCTACACTCAAGTTTGAAATGTATCAAAATACTTATAGTTTACTCCTTTAGTCAGCCTGTGAATACAGCCGTCAGTGCAACCAGGTCGAAACGTCAAGCAATTCAAGGTATTTAATACCTATTAAGTACTTGATCACATTAATACCGTCTAGATATTATATAGTTTATTCTGACTCAGTCGTAACGTTCAGAAAAGTGGATTAAAAATTATGTCTACTCAATCCAATTTCCATAATCGCATTTTCGTAACCTCATATTCTTTACTATTACTTAATTTTTTAATACACTAATATTTTAATTCAAATTTATATGACAAGTTAATTAAACAACTTTTTAATCTGCATTGTTTAGTGAGTCATAACAAAATTAAACAACGTCACCAGTCCTGGATCTCCAAGACCAGGTACAAAAAAGATCATCAAATCAGTTCATAGTTGACGGAGACATCGCTTAACATCCAAAAAAATTGAGTTGAGTTGTGTGCCTTCGTTTTTGAAGGCATTAAATAGGTAAGGATAAGAAAAAAAATGGAAGGAACTAATGTCTTAGCCTAATAAAATAGTCTATTACTGGCCGAAAATCAGTGATTCGATCAGAGGTTTGAAAATTACGAGAATCAGACATGTTAAAACAAATATTCACTGAATCGACTAACAAATTTCAAATAAAAAATATTGAACAAACTAAACGCTACCTAAAACTGGTTCCTTATTATTAACTTTATTAAATATTACCAGTAAACTGTTTACGAAACACCCCACATGCCATGAGAACAAACCACGAGTGTCGAATAAACAAAAATAAAAAATCTAAAACCAATACGAGCATTCCTTTACCGAGACGAGGCGTGGAGTAACAACGTCAGAATTGTAAGACAATCATTGCATCGCCGGCTTTTATAAATAACTACGCTTTGATGCCGATAATTACATTAAAACATGTTGCGTCACTATACACAGAAACGCACTTCTGTTTTAAACTGAACACAGAGATCATGAAATAGCATTGAATCATTATTAAATTCTATTTTTTTAATAAAGCTTTTTAGGCGACTCTATCTAATTAGATTTATCTAAGGAAGCTCAGTAGATCTTACTCAAAGTCGATACAAATATAACAGACCGCTCACCTTTATGCTAGACTAGGGCTACAAGTGCAGTCATCTTATTTTATGTAACGACTAGCATTTCCCGCGCGGCTTCGCTCGCGTGGGCATATTTATGTATTTTGCACGGAACCCTAATTATTTTTCCAAAATAAAAGTAGCCTAAGTTACTCCTTACAACACCAGCTATCTGCCAGTGAAACTCCCGTGGAAATCGGTCCACCCGTTACGGAGATTAGCCGGAACAAACAGACAGACAGACAGACAAAAATTTCAAAAACTGATTTTTAGGCATATGTATCGTGCAAATAACTGTATGAGCTTAAAAAAAATCTATTATTTCAACATTACAAACAGACACTTCAATTTTATTTATTTGTATGGATGTATGGACCTACCATGCCACGCGTTGTTGTGGATAAGTAATTTGCAATAAAAAATATTGACTATAAATTGAAATAAAAACTACCCTATCTCTCAAATTAGAATTGCAATTTTGCATAGTGTGCAAAATTTTATTAAAATCAATTTATTATTTTAGGACTTCATCCCGAAGAAACAACGTGACACAAAATTAAAAGAATAAAATAAACAAGTTCATATGACATAATTTTGATAGTCAGCAGACACTTTGCACACAAAAAATTGCTTATTAAACGTGTTGAGCCTTTCTTCAAGTTTACACGTTTTCAGGTTTTTACAATGTTGGTAACTCGTGATTTTCACTATCTACTCTATGATTGGGGTAATTATACAATTACACTTATAGTGTCCTTATTTGACACTGTAGCAAGATATTTCATTAAGAGACAACCATTGCAGTACGATATTTATTCCACTCAATGTATCTTCATTGTATTCCATAGCTTAGTAGTTGATACATTTCGTCCCGACATTCCATTCCATATGTATGATATTCCAGATGTTTGATGCCAAAGCTCGCTAAGTAATTTAAGCCGATACAATAGCACGTCTGTACCATGGCCTGAATTCTGCCGTGTCTATCCGGTTGATTGTCTTTAATTAGTCGCCGGAGTGACGTACAATTTGCATCTGCACTACCTACTAATTAGGACTTGTTAAGCCATTTAATGACCGGACTGCAGTTCGTTTAGAATGTATCTTTAATGCAGAAAGCAGAAAGAACGTTGTGCTGGCGAGAGCGTAAAATGTATTGAAAGATAGAACTAAAGGAATCCACGTAGCTCTTGCCAGTAACGCGTCTAGATGGCAATTATTAAGTCAGGTTAAAGAACTGACAACCGTTGGGTAAAAAGGATTTTAAACGGCAACTAAGGACTCCATCTAGTTCTAGTCTCTGATAGTACTTACTGGTGATATTCTTTTTGTTGGGTTAATACAAAATTGTAATATAATTACAAATGCTATTATTAATTTAAAGTGACAAAAGAAAATAAAAAATCTTATTAAATTCCTCGAAAAACAAATTGTCGTACAAAGTTAATTCATTTTATACAGATTTATCGATTAATATTTTTGTCAGGTCAATACAAAGGTTGTCGTTATATTCCTGAAATAAAATACTGATTGCAAAAGTTATTACAGCAGATTCCAGGAGTGAAAATTATCGAATAGTACATGAAGAAAATGTACGTAGAGAAACTGTTATTATAACTCATAATAATATGAAACCTAGAGTCAAGATAACCTAAAGCTGTTGCGACAACACAAATTACACAAGTTTTACGAACTAACCCGACAATACAAATTTATCTCTAACCAAGTTCTTAGTTTCATTTAACAAGAAAATATTTATTTTCTCATATTTGTCTTTATATATATATTTCTTCTGTACATGTGTATGTCACTGAACTCCTCCTAAACGGATGGAAAGATTTTAATGAATTTTTTTGTGTCTTCAGGTGGATTCGAGAATGGTTTAGATTTACAATTGGACCCGGTAGATGGCGCTGCGACAGCATTACAGGAATATTTTTTTTACGTTCCGGCAGGACAACGTTTACCATAGCGCTTTTGACATACATAACTGTCAGTTGTTTGATAGTCGGTGCCATTGACAGAATGCGCGCTGCAAATATCGCTTAAAACAGAAGCATCGATCGGAACTATGTTTTTAGAATATTTTTTTTTATTAATTATACATATTCGAATTCAATATTCACAGTTAAGACAAGAAAACGTCTTTCGGGTCAGCTAGTATTCCTATACTTTCAGAAAATACATGTAGTCCAGGGTCTCTTTCCTAGTGATTAGTAACAAGTTGAAAACTTTTTGTGAGTGTAATCTTTTCATTTTGAAGAAACCTTCTCTTGAAAATACTCGACGGTGGTTCTCCATTAGGCGCTTGAACGTAAAACGTTTCTTTTTTAATTTAATCAAGATTGAACGTTAACCAATAACTCAAAAACAATATTGACTTGGTACTCGTAATAATAATGAAAAATACATTATTAGTATCCCTCCTGAATATGTCAGAAAGAAACGTACAAAGTAACACTAAGTAATAACGCTTTAATCTACACCGCCCCAAGTAAAGTAATTATGACAATCAACTTCCATCGCTACATCCTCAAAGGAAGGGTCCGTGAACTGTTTACTCGACTACCTTCGTCATTCTTTTCAGAAAACCTAATGAGGTCGTGTCATGTTACAACAAACGAGATTAATGTATGCACAATGTTTCACAGTAGGTACAATATCAAAACTGGTGTAATTAGTCGACTTTCTTTAATTCCGGGACTTATTGAAATAGTCCTATGGTTTTATAAAGACTAATGTTTTATTTATTTATTTTTAGGGACATCTGGCAAAGTAGTAGTATTTCTCCAGACAATTATAATCTTGGAATGTTCAAGAGTAGAGTGAATAGGTTTCTCTTGGATAGGCGTGTACCATCTTCGTCTTCATCATCAACTTTCCATCAGCTGAGTTGGAAGACAAACGCCTATTCCATTACAGGATAAAAAAAGTAGTACTCCTTTTTACCCGACTGCCCAAAAAAGGAGTTTTCAAGGTTCTTTCATAGGTCCTGTATATACCTATGTTAGTTTCTTTATTCCACCATAACAGAACAGAACATTTGGATGTATTGGATCGTAAGAACCCTTATATCACTCCGAGTTACTATAATTTTTTTGAAAAAATATCTATATGGCGGCATGCCAGTTTCAAATGTAAAAAAAACTAACTTGTTAGTAAGTGAAAATCTTTAAGAGTAGAGGAAGGCCCAAAAAACTAGCCGCCTTAAAGGAAGCGAGTATAGAGACCACAGTAGACAACTGTGTATTGGCAGAAGATTGGCATAAGAGTAGAAGATAGTAAAATCAAGATATCGAATGGTTCTACAACGCAAGTTAAATCCTACATTACAGGATCGTTGCTGCTTCCAGTTTCCTTCCTTCCAGAGTCTTTCTTTTTCATTAAAAGTTTCTTGACTATTATAGGCCGTGTGCGAGATTATGAGTTTACATTTCCAAGCCGCTTTAAAGCACTTTTTAAAAATTAAAAACGTAAATGTAAATAAATTACCTTTAATAACTGCGTCGCCAACGAACAGCTGTCCCGTCTGGTCAGCCGCCTGGTCTTTGTATATCTTAGAGATAAGGATGGGCAGTTTGTGCTCCGACCCACCCTTGATGCTGAGCCCCAGGCCGCCAACCTTCTGCCGAGTTATTTGCACCATACGTTCCTAGAAATATCGAACCTGATGAAGCGATTTTACACTATGTGTTTATGTTACAGTCACAACTCTTAATCGGTCACAAGTATTTTTAACTGAAAACAAACGTGTTCAGTCAAACTTAAGGAGTTTTGACTGAACACGTTAGTCGGTAATGGTTTTGATTGTATATTTATGGTTAAATGTGGTTTTGATTGCATATTTATGGTTAAATGTGGTTTTGATTAACTCTCTTAGTCACAAGTCAATTGGTTAGAATTTAGAATCTTAATAAAAAATATACCTAACCAATCTAAAAACTACGTTTAACCGGCTCCACTGGATAAATATACTTTTGCCTTTAATTTCAGTCAAAAGTACTATTTTCGAGAGCCTGGCTCTGGTCAAAAGTACGTTAGACTGATTTTGTAAGTCAATAGTACTTTTGCAGCATTGCAACATTTAAATTAAAATAGTAGCAAAAACATTAGTGGTTGTGACACAGGGTATGTTCATATTTCGTCAGACGTAGGTGCTTTCCAGACACGATTGTTTTTTTTAAGTACCTGCGCTGGATTGCTAGAAGAGAATTGGATGTTTGTACTAAACATAATTTAACAAAGTACTTAGGTCTAGTTATTCTATATTAAAAATTCAAAGTTTTAAAGAAATTATGCTATTGAAACTTATACATAATTTTTCGGGAGCATTTGCATCTCTACTGGTCCAGACTACCTGTTCTAAGTCTAACCATAGATAAGATAAAGTTACTTATCTAACGCTGATCTTAGACATTTCTCGAACGTGAGATCGCGAGAATATGAAACGACAATTTCACCCGAGATTCGGCATGTTTTTTCAGACCCTAACATAATCTCTGGAGGGTTATTCTAGCGATATTGCTATAATAAATAAACGTTAAGTATTTTTGTTTTAGATTTATATTTAGTTTACTTGGTTTATACACGTAGATATAAATATTTCTGAGTACTCTGTGTTTATATAACTAAATGTGTATTTGTAATTTAAACATAGAGAACAGTTATTTATGAGACTGGCTCAGTGGCGCAATTCTAAATGCACAAGTACAAAAGCTTTAGAGCCCTTTATTAAAAGGACTTGAAAACCTAATTTGACCATTATCATTAGAAGTACCAGTAAGGATGTGGTCAAACGTTATTTGATACTTTTATTACATTATTAGAATAATATATATATATATATATATATATATATATTATATAATACATTAATACAGTATTATATATTCTTAGCTAATATTATTTAAGAAATACTGAATACGTACTGAAGTTCTAACATGTTCTGAGTTTAATTTCTTGAGACAGTACGAATATATATGCTACTTTTAAATCCAATAAAGTAAACACGCTGAACACATCGCTGGCAACAAAGTCATGGTCAAACTTGTCAATCGCCATTAATTGTATACGATGTCGTGCCTATAAATTGGCTCAACTACCACAAACACATTGACGTATAACAGTAAATTATAATAAATGTGTTGTATCTAATAATTCCTTCTTTTTCACATCAGATCAATGTCAAATTCATTATCCTGATAGTAAATGTGGTTACATAATAAAATATACATCTTAATACTTTCGTAAGGGTGCCTAAGACAAATAACTCTTAAATAGATAGCAAAGTACTGTTGAAAATAAATCGGTCAATAATCTGAGTCATTTAAGTCTTAATAAGACTTCCTGGAGACTTGTATTATTTCTTTACCAATGAAGTTATCGCCCAGGTAAAATAGTACTTAGGGCAGGCCAAGTCCACTCCGCACTGTCGGTATGAAGCTACAAGTACGTCGCGGCCGGATTGCACGTTATATTAGTTGGATACTCACTCACGCGCCGCGTTGCGTCGTCTGAATATTACTTAACTATAATGAAAGCAAAAGCATATGGCATAGTATTCGACTGCTTAAATAATAATAAGGATCTCACGTTTTTCACACTTTCAAAGGATACTGGAAGGCAATAAATGCAACCCTGACGTCGGCAAGAGATAATAGTTACCGCATAGAAATAGAGGCAAATTCTAGGTGAATATCCCGTTTCTTTCATACCATGTAGCTACCCTAAGAGTTTAAGAGTTATATTGAGGGGTATTATTTCTCGAACTTTATAATCCACACATCCTAATTGAAAGAGTTCCTCTACACCCAGTTTAAATCCACTGCGTATCCCATGTTCTTGTCAAGCGCTACCGTCCACGTAAATATTTCATTGTCTGTTTTATTATTTACGGGCGGTAGTTGTAAATAATTAGTCGACGAAGCGGCTTCATGCAAAAATCATTATCTGTGCGGATTTGTGTTTAAATTATTGAAGCCAGTGTGTTCGAAATACCTGTCAAAAGATGGGGTTTTACACAGTGTTACGACTTCGAACACACTTTGTTTGAACTGCTGTTACACATCCTCTGCTGTTTGCAACAACACGTACCCTAAACATTGTCATATACTAGATGGCAAAGTGCCCTGTTTGGCGCAGAAAAATGTAAACGTCCACGCCAATCCACAGAGGAACGAATTCTATAACGACGTGCGTCTCTTTGAGGCCGTTCATTAACAATTTCAACTTCAACTTTTGGATTGTGGCTTTGTGCATTAACAATTTCAAAAATGCAATAACATTGAAGAATACGAACATGACATTAATGACACCCTTGAGAATATAGTATACTGGCTTGACATAAATAATTTAATTATAAATTTATCCAAAACTAATATAATGCATTTTTATTAACGAACATCCGTTAAAAATTTATTAATAAACTAGAATAAGCAAAAGATTGATCAAGTAGACGTTACAAAATTTTTAGGAATACTTATAGATAGTCAACTAACATGGAAACCTCAGGCAGAAGAGGTATTTAAAAAACTAAGCACTTCTGCGTATTTTCTGTTCAACCTAACAAAAAAAGTTGATATATCCACGATACCAAGAGCTTACCATGGCTTAGTCGCATCCATTTTGAGATACGCAATAATTTTCTGGGGTAATTGCAGTTTAAGAGAGCAGATCTTTAAAGCGCAAAAACGGTGCATACGTGCAATGTGCGGGCTCAAAATGACCGACTGTTGTGTAGGTACCGTACGTTTAAGTCCCTAAAATTATTAACATTTCCGTCTATGTACATATTCAAAATATCAGTTTTTATAAAGCTCAATAATAATTATTTCATATCACTATCTCAAACAATAAGAGGTCCTATTAGAAGTCATTATAGAAATCAGTTTCATGTGGGTGGTTATAATACTGCCTTACGTAAGAAAAGTGTTTTTGGCATGGGTCCTGTAATATTCAATAAAATACCTGACACGATAAAAATGAAGTATTACAAATTTAAAAAAATGCTGACTTTATTATTAATTGAAAAATGTTACTATTCGGTTGATGAATTTTTGAATGACAAATTTTAACATATGTACAAAATTGACCTTATCTTTAATATTATTGAGCATCAATCTAATTTTATAAACAACTATTTTTACTAAGTTCTATTTATAATTATGTACTTATACGGGAATTAACGCGATCACGAAAAGGTATTACATACCTCTGATCTAATAATATCATGGAATATCTAATTATATCATGGAACGCGAAAGTTTAAAAGTTAGTATAAGTTCTATTTGTTCGATTGTTGTAAGTGATAATTTGACTACAATTTGTAATTTGACATTTTATGTTTGCACGCCTAACCTAGGGCAGATTGTACAAGGATTAAAGTTGTGCCAAAGCCATCATTCATGTACCTACTTTCTGTGCAAATAAATAAATATTCTATTCTATTATATTCCATATGAAAAGATTTCATTTTCATTCCGGTTGCAAGGGAGCCATGAAAATTATTTCGGTCAACTGACTTTAGGTAGCTCTTTGTGGATCAAACAATCCTATTTTACAAATGGATCACTATTCTGTGTGGAATGTCCTCCGAACAATTCTTACGAAATTGAGGATTCCGCCTAACTATTAAACAATGCAGTATTGTGTATTGTATTATAAGACCGATGATGTAGCTATTGTGCCTATAACCCCGACAGAGGTCCCTTTGTATAGTCTATCTCGTATCTGACCTGTAAATATAATCTCGATAATATAATCAGCAGTGTCATCTGATCTTACAGAACCGCCACTGACCACCCGACGTCTACACGTACAAAAAAAATGTCAATAGCTATAGTAGGGACTAAGTACTAATTCCAGCATGTTTTTGTAAATGTAGGTCATTAATCCCCTAACTATAGTATACTCCACGGACTGCACCTTATTTAGTTTGCACTGCCGTAATTTTGCCAGTCAAGGTTATGGGTTGGCTTTTTAAACCCTAGCCTAAACTAGACACTTTTTGCATATTGGTAATTTTTAATAGAGCGATCTTGTCGCCGATTTGAACGCCGGTTACGGCGATTTGTGACGGATCCACGTTTTTTATCTGCGAAAACACCAGTGAGGCGTCGAGCGACATTTAAGGAGATTTTTCCTGTCTGCTGCCAGTCGAGGTTATGAGTTGGCCGAGTGAAGATCAGGTCAATCCAGGGCTCGCCATCCCATCCGCTTCTACTGGATATATTTCCAGAGACCTTAGGGCCTAGAATAAAGCGGCATACTACGGCTCGAGATTTGTTTAAACTTTTTTTTCTATTTTTATGCTACTAATGAGCTACTAGTAACTCTAGCGTTCTAAAGGTATAAGAGGATTATTGGATTTAATATATGTACCTTCATTCAACAATCCCCTATCGTATTGCAAGTGTCCACTTGCATAGCTTCATACAACAAAATAATCAAAACTTTGTATATTTCGCAATGTTTCAAGGGCTATTCGGCAGGAGAAAACTTTTTGGAATAATTAAAAAACTTTTACCATTACGTGCCCTCTCGCCAGTAACTGTTTTGTTTTCACCAAATCAATCCAGTGAACCGTAAACAATTAGGTAGGCACTGTAGCGTACAAATTACAATCATTAGTGGTTCGGGAAACGCATTTAAGCAAAATCTGTTCACCCTATTGGTACACATACATATGTTTTCGTAATCCATCTATTGGTCCCCTTTCGAAGGGGAATATAAAAGCGACTTATTAATATAGAGTTCTGTGTACTCCTATGGTGTCGATTTATACAGGGTATGGCAATGGAACACTAAATATTCAATGAAATGGCATGACTCTAGCATGCAGTTACAATTTTTTTTTTTTAAACTATCCGTTTTAAAGTTATGACTGAATTTCTAGGTATTTTTATGGGTTAGTTTTTATGGATTTTCTATATAACTAAGTGAATAGTACCAAAATAAAAAAAAATACGATTTAAAATCTTTAACTTTACACATTCAACCTGCTTTTATGAGAAACTGAGGTAATACCTGGAAATTCAAACAGGAACTGGAAACAGTCTTAACTTGTAAACGGATAGTTTTTTTTCAGCGATTTAAGAAAGTGTTCCATTGTCAGATTCACCCTGTATAATGAACTGGGTTTATTTATCTACAAATGGTATGACTGATATACAAGTGGTATGATGAATACTAATATTTTGGTATGGTAAACAAATACAACAATCCAAAAAAGCAGTGGGGAGCGATTCTCTCGGTCATTACGCCTAAGCACACAGATCAAATTACAACCTTATATTGTCAATACTAGATCGATCCTGACTCGGTCAGAGCAAAAGCATCTCTTGTGCGTTCCAATATGAATCAAAATTGGCTGCAAGTGATAACTGTAAGTACACAAGTACATGAATTCAATTCCTTTTTATTGCGTGAGTTAGAAATTGATTTAACGAACTAGCGTCGTACATACATGAATATTAAAATAGGTTACTAATAATTTAATCATGCTCGTGTTCTGGCATAACTGTTATTAGTGGGGTGGCTGGTTCCTCAAAGGTAAAAACAACAATTAAGACCTTAGCAATACTGTAATTGGTTTTGTGGTAGTTTTGTGATGTGATATCTGCGATACGACTGCTTTGTAATGATAAGTAGAATCCTTTTATTTTATAATGCCGTGATCACAGTTCATTCATTCAGTTCATTGCGCAAAAGCAAGTGCTAAGCATAAAAATTTAGATGGATTGGTTAAAAATGCATAATAAAAAAAAAATTAACCAATGCAGAGATGCCTCTGACAAAAAGTAACGAAACTTATAATAAATTAAAACTTTAATAATTGAAAATTGTAACTATCACACGCAGTCGAGGTCTTATTCTCAATTTTAATATCATAACTCGGTCAGTTTAAAGTGTCTCATACATAATAAACAGACGTAAAGTTATGACTAAAAGGCCATTTAATATTTAAGTTAAGGTCCCGGGAGGAAAAGGGGTTGAAAAATCTTTACATGACCTTATCTCGAGAGGAAGGAAAGTAAAAGTTAATGTTACGTAATATTTTCAGTCGGAATGTGCGTTATCCATCGTAGAATTATACTTGAAGTAAAGAAACCATGAAAGATTTCTTTTATTTATCAGTCAATTCAGTTATCCCTAGGGAACAGTATTTTTTTCTGTATGTCCTTTTGAAATCTGTACTCAACCGATCGTTATGAAAAAAAATTATCAGTTAAGTAGGTATAGATTAAATCCTACTAATATCATAAACGTCAAAGTTTGTGAGGATGTATGTATGTAGGGATGTTTGTTACTCTTTCACGCCAAAACTACTGAACCGATTGCGATGAAACTTGGTATGTAGATAGCTGGAGACCTGGATTAACATATAGGCTACTTTTGATCCGAATATTCCCACGGGATCGGGATTTACGCGGGTGAAACCGCGGGGCGCTTCTAGTAAATTTATATGAAACTTACAAATATAGTAGTACAGTCGCAAATACTAGCCCCGACCAACGGCACTCGTTTACTAATATGAAGTCAGTCATGAACAATTCTTCAATACAAATTATTACTATTACTAGTACCTACTTAGTAATCTGTCTGTGCTATTACCCCTTCTTGAAAGTGCATCACATAGTTTATGTATTATACTCATACTTAATGAGCGGGCTGCTCTGAGCTAGGAGTGATGTTTACCTTATATTATAAGTCTGAAAAAAGCTGCTCTTATAATTTGCAATTCGAATCAAGCTTGAACTTATTAATCTATACTAATATTATAAAGCCGTATGTGAGATGTGTCAAGTTATCTATATATTAATACATGAAGCGAAAACTTTGGATCTCTTTTTACGAAAATTGGGCGGACGGAGGAGTATGAAACTTCGCACACTTATAGTTTGTACAGAGAAGAACTGACGAATGCTAAAATTTTTGAACAATATTTGCTACAAAGTTAAAAAAAATGCAAAAACGGCATACATACAGCTATGAGTGTCCAGTATATATTTTGACCTGTCATGGTACAAAAGTCTATACAATGACAGGTCAAGTAATATTCGCCAATGAAATAAACCATGGTCGAAATTCGACCACCACGCGATTCTAGTTATTATTAAAACTGAAGTTTTCATTTTTTGGATAAATGTGCTAATCTATGGAACTACCAATTGGTAGTGTTACTACGGTAGTGGTAGTGAACTACCAATTAGTGACTTGTTCAGTCTGGTAATTACCAGACTGAACAAGTCACTAATTACAAAACACAACTGCCCCACCAAAAAACGAATTAGGTACACATAATACAGCCGCCATACATGTTTTGGACGTGATAACGTCTTATAAATCGACTAGCAACCCGCCCGGCTTCGCACGGGTACAAATTATACACCAAAACCTTCCTCATGAATCGCTCTGTCTATAAGTGAAAACCGCATGAAAATCCGTTTAGTAGTTTTTCAGTTTATCGCGAACAGACAGACAGACAGACAGACAGACGCGGCAGGGGACTTTGTTTTATAATATGTAGTGATGAAAACCGCACGCACGAAAAAGCATGACTCATTGTAACGTTCCGCCTGAGCCGAGCGTGCAAGCAAGAGCACGGAACAAGCGATAGAAAGGCACGAAGTATGCAATTTTTCATCAATGTTTTCGTATGAAGTTATCACGTAAATTATCGTCCGTATACCGACTTTACAGATAACCAATTTCTTTTTTTTTTATTTATAGCCTATGTCAGTCGGGATGTTATAAGGATTCTAACGATACCTCATATATCCAAATCTTTTCAAGCATTTAGAAGTGATACATGCACACTTACATTCACGAACCCTAATATCTTTTTTTTTGTAGTTGTGTAAAAAGTTGTTTTTGCTTTTGAAAGATAAATTTCGAAAGAAATAAAAAATATATTCCTTGAGGAAGGCTATATATAGGCTATTTATAATCATGCTGAAACTGTGAGGAAAAGTTAGTTATCTGTACTCCTAGTACACCATACAATGGTATGCATGGTACACCATATAATGGCTTGAATCCGTAAAATATTTATATTTATTTTGATATATTGCTTATTAATTAGCCTTGTCTTATTTATGAATATATTGTTGCGGTCGCCAAAGAGTAGCGGAACTAAATTGAGTCGCACGGCGCCATCATTTAACGAATGAAAGAATAATTAGTCTGTCTATAGAAAGTTCCACAATGTTCTAGAAGATTCCAGAGGTGTTTCGAGTTTTCGGTAAAGTTCACGAAATCTCACGAGTTCTAGTTTTGCGAACAGCAAGTGAATAAGTGCGATAATAGCGAAGAGTCCAAGAGAATATAAGTGACAATTGTTAACTGTGACTACTCAGTTTATTGTGAATTATTAAAATAAAATGTGTTTATTTCGTAACAAATTAGTGTACATAGGTATCTTATCCCGCACCCCGACTCATTACAATATCTTCACAGGCAAAACAAAACAGTGAAGAACCATTTTCTCCTATGGGTGTCAACCTATTTTCTTTATTTTCCCTCGAGGCTCATAACTAGTTTTGTTTAAAAACTCGTCAGTAGTGCCGATTCTGTAACACCACTCTCTAAACTATAATCTGACAAAATTTTCTTCATGTAAGATGTAAACCTTGTACACTTTGAAACAAGGTCTTATTTCAAATTTAAACAAGTAAGTAGGTAACACATATGTCGCTATCGAAATAAGTAATTTATTTGTCAACTATAGTCTGACATGCTTAAATAAACTTTAATACCACGTAGCGAGAGCCGCTATTCGTTGAATGCCATCAGTTTGCTCTGTGTTTTTAGTAGCGGTCTTCGCAGGTGCGGATTAAAATAACGTCATCTTAGTTCGTTTTGAACAAGTTTTTATAGAGCATTTGAAAAAATGGGGACTATCGCTGCGTGGCAATTATAAGGCATTTGAATAAATGGGGACTCTCGCTGTGTGGAATTAATAAAGTTGAGTTTACGTTGACAGGTTTTAGTGAAATTTAGTGGCACTGAGAAATAGATACCAGTAACAAATAGACCTTGTTACGAAGAAGACAAGGTTGTTTTCATATGAAGAAATTAAGTCAGATTATAGTTTAGTGAGTGTGTCATAGAATTACGGCCATAGCTACTATTGACGAGTTTTAGTGATATCAATAAAAAAATGGATCAGATATATTTTTTCTA
Source organism: Euplagia quadripunctaria (assembly GCA_963859945.1). Lineage (NCBI taxonomy): Eukaryota > Metazoa > Arthropoda > Insecta > Lepidoptera > Erebidae > Euplagia > Euplagia quadripunctaria. The sequence continues at coordinate 26,811,964 of OY982561.1, forward strand.
TTTAAATTATGTAAAAACGTGTACAAAAAGCTAACGGCGTCTAATATACATGTTGACCTGTCATGTACGGAAAATCGTATACCATGACAGTTATAGTGGTCAATGAAATGAAACAACATTCTGGACATTTCGTATAGTGGTTAGTGATTCTGATTGCTAAGTCAGAGGTCGTTCAGTGTCTGGGTGTAATTTATCTTGGAAGTTGAGACTCTCATAATGAATCTAAAAAGTGACTGCGCGGTAGGTAGCGATAATATTTCCGGTAAGTTCCTGAAAAAATTCAAAGATTTCTTGATTCCACCTATTACATATTTATGTAATCTTGCTTTTAATACAGGAATATTTCCAGAAGCATTTAAACTCGCTGTAGTTCACCCGATACACAAGGGAGGTGACAGGGATCGACCGAATAACTATAGACCTATCTCTATTTTACCAACCCTCTCTAAAATATTAGAGAGGTTAATGAACAACAGGCTTGTAAAC
>OY982561.1:26814949-26851678 GCA_963859945.1 Euplagia quadripunctaria
TGAACAAATAAACCTAGGCTAGGTACTATAACTATAAACTATACCTGATAGTCTAGATACGAACGAATGCCGCGACGCAGCGAGCGACTCACGAGTGAGCATCGAACTAACTTGGGGCCCGACCGGCGCGCGGCAGTTGAATTTTGGCACGATTGTGGTGCACCTTATACTTGTAGCTTTAAGCGCAATTCACACATGAAGCAAACGCGAGCGCGGATCGTGTTCCTCGCGTGAGACGCACTGTTCGATGTCTTCTCACACAACGCGGGCGCGGGTCATCAACAGGTCGGGCGCGGGTCATCGGTGGGTCGGTCGCGGGTATGCCATCCTACAGCGGAAGGCGACACATGCAGTGTGATTGAAAATGTCGGAGGATTCGCACACGGACGAATAGTTTTTATTTCTACTTATTTTGAAAAGAGCACCGAAACGAAAAAGGGTCTGGATTCATGAAATTAATAAAAAAAAACTGTGTGGTGTCGTGGGACACCAGATAGGACGGATAGGAAGTTCCTTATTATGATAAAATAAATTAACTCGCGGTCAGCATTTTTCGTTGCGCTAACACTTTTTTCCCCATCCGCTTATTGTTTGAAGTGTAACGTGCGATAATGAACTTCGATCCAAAAAGCTAGACTATACATTAGACACTGTATAGCTTTCATACATAGACTATACATAAAAATCTTACGCTTTTTTTAACGTTACGGACGTTTTTGCCGGCAACGCCACATAAGGAACTTCGTTCCAAAAATACTTCAATATGGCATAAATCGTCTGTGTAGAGAATTAGAAACGTACGGGGATCGCTTGTACAAGTATTTCCACATGTCAAATACAAATTTTGAAGAGTTACATGATAAACTGAAAAAAAGAATATTTAAACTTGACACCAATTGGAGGCCAGCTATATCTACAAAACAAAAACTCGCAGTTTGTTTAAAGTAAATAAGCTTTCATTTATTTCTTTTTATTATTTAATCATAATGACAAGTAAGTACATACAACTAGGTATGTTTACGTACACTTTCAAAAATTTTTTCATTGAAATTCATGGCTAGTGTCCACAATTTTTCGTAAATATTTACAAAGCAAACTCACGACCCGCGCAGCGCACGACCCGCGCAGCGCACGACCCGCGCACGCGTCAATGTGAGTGCCAATTGGGGAATACGTGTATTACGAATAATAGAACGACTGGTGGTGGTGGTGGACAGGTGGCTGCGTACAATGGCATTACAGAGCAACTTTTGGCTGTTAGGATGGCATCCCCACCAGACACCGGATAGAGACCTGAGAATGTTAACACTCTTCTCACACTTATGGACCACATTATTGAAGTGAGGGATACCACTAGTCAAGAGTAACTCCAAGAAACTTAACTTTGTCGACAATTGTTACAGGTAATTTGGATATTTGGGATAGATTTCTTTCTTGAGAACACAAAAACGTTACTTTTACTGACTGACAATGACAAACTGTGATCTTCCAACCAGATGGTTATCCATCATTATCATCCATTATCCATCATCATCATCACTACATAGTATAAAACAAAGTCGCTTCCTGCTGTCCGTCTGTCCCTATGTATGCTTAGATTTTTAAAACTACGCAACGGAATTTGATGCGGTTTTTTTTAATAGATAGAGTGATTCAAGAGGAAGGTTTATATGTATAATATAGTAGAGAAACACTGATAACTTTAGAGGTTTCTAATGTGATATCGTAAATAAACACATTTTTTGACGTTTACATTGCAAACGCTGGCTGAACCCTACGAGATAGATCAAAATAATGTACTACAGTATTGTACACCTTAAAAAGGTCTACAAAAAAGTCCGCGATGGTATATGTCTATCTCTGAGGGATAACCTACAATAACAATTTTTTATCCTTTACTTTTTACGAGAAATAATGGCTTATTTACGAAGCAATTTTAAGCAATACAGCATTAATCCTTTTCCAATTAAGTACCTTAAATATATTGTGCATTTAATATAAATCAAAATGGCCCTTTACAGCATGTAATTTCAATGAATATTTTCGAAGATATTACAGATTTAAAATGCAGGGACATAGCGGTTCAGCGGTACCGGCCAGAGGGCCGGCGGCGCGTGCCTATACGATTAGCAGCGATCGCAAACGTTTATTGGAGCTCTCTAGCGAAGAAAATAACAATTGTCACTACATATTCTGAAAAACTACTGAACGGATTTTCATGCAGTTTTCACTAATAGACAGAGTGATTCATGAGGAAGGTTTTGGTATATAATTTGTACCCGTGCGAAGCCGGGGCGGGTTGCTAGTTATTTATATAAGGCAGAATTTAGGAAGTGGTTAATAATATTGACTGCCCGGACAAATAGATACAGAGGTCATCTGCATATTGGAGAACCTCACCGAAACATGACACGCTTTGTACTAGGTCGTGGGTATAGATACTTAAAACGGAACCCTGAGGGAGGCCCTGCCATAGTTCTGGGTGGTAGAGTGTGACTGTCAAATCGAATTTTGAGCAATCTGACCATCAAGAAATTGGTTGTACAATGGACTAACCTCATAGGAAGACTCAAACGCAGCACCTTCTCTCTGAGCACTGGAAGCTGAACATCGTCGTAGGTAGACGATACATCCAGGAAGACACCCACAAGGTATTCGTTTTTAGGAAATGCAGTCCGAATGTCAGTAGTTAGAATGCTCAGACTATCTTTAGTAGAATATATAGTATATAATATAATAGTAGTTAGAATCTGAATTGACTAGACGCTAAAATACCCCTACTCTCGAGAATCCATTCCAACCTGTAATTAAGTGTTCAAGAAATTTGCATAAGGTGGAGGAGAGGGCAATAGGTATATAGGAGGAGGCATTTGAAGGATCTTTTCCTGGTTTCACAGCGGAGTTCATATAGGTTAAATGGTTGGTCAAACCACCTTCAGAAATCAAACTTGGATAAGGAGATGGAAAACAATATTTATGTGAAACTGTTGGAGGGGATAATTTGCTAGCGAAATCATTAAGCCATACAGAAGGATCATTAGACGACGGGGAGAGACCAATATCGAAGCCATGGTAACATTTTACATTCTTCCAGACGACCGAGAACGGGGATCTGGGAGCAAGATTTTCGCAGAAGTTTATCCAAACTTTTTCTTTTTTTTTGGAGAGTACTCGTTTGCAGCGGGCCGCAATGAGTTTGTAGTTTAAGTAATTCTCCACGTTCATAGACAATTTGTATTGTTTTTAGCATCCTTTCGAAGAGCCACAGCAGTCCGAGTCCCACCAAGGAGGAGGAGCAATGCGTCTGCGGTTGGTTTTCTTCAATGGGATGCTGGAGTCCACAGCAGAAGTAAGAGCTTCGACGAATATAAAATATGTGTCCTCCAAAGTGGCTTGCGAAGAATTAGCACAATCTGACACAAAGTGATGATTCGACAGCTTGAGAGAACTCATTCCAGTCCGCATTACGGGTCCTATATTTCAATAAGTGAGGAGGAGACTACCGTCGCCCATGGACAGCTGCAACTCAAGAGTCACAAGTGCGTTGCCGGCCTTTGAGATAGGAGTACGCTCTTTTCTTGAAGGTTTGAAGGTCGTATCGGTTCGGAAATACCGCAGGCAACAATTAGTTCCAGAGATTGGTTGTGCGAAGCAAAAAATTTCTAGAGGACCGCACAGCGGTGGATTGCCAATTATCCAGGTGTTGGGGATGAAAGTTTTGTCGCGTTGAATGATGGCGAAACGATGCGGCCGGTATAAGTCCGAACAATTCCTCGGAGCACTCCCCATGATACATGTAGTAGAGAATGCAGAGTGAAGCTACATTTCTACGCAACGCCAAGGGGTCAAGCTGATCTGAAATATCCTGGCAATCGATGATTTGATAGGTACCTTGTAGTTTAAAATACAGAATATCTGTATATTTTGTATATAAAAATTGTAACAAAACTTGCAGGTAATTGCTAAACCTGCAAGTTTTGTTACAATTTTTAAATACACCACTGTCTCTCTGAATCATTTTGAACAATCCTAAGGGGCTGTCTTAAGTTGGCGGGGAGAAATCGTTTTTTTACATTTTTTTTTTGCTCTATCAACTGTTCGTTAACTCTTAACTGTTCGATCAAAATTTTTATTTGTTCGATCTTAGTTTTTTTTTTTAAATAAAATAAAAAATTACCCTCAAGTTGGCGGGGACAAGTCGTTTTTTACATATTTTTTTTTGCTATTTCAACTGTTCGTTAACTGTTCTTCAATGTTCGATCAAAATTTTTATTTTTAGCAGTTCACTGTCAATTCAAATCAGTTTTTTTACTCTTTATTAACCATCAAAATGTTACATGCCGTTGAACCTTTTAATGAAATAGACTGCATGGATGGTGCAATGGTTTAAGTGGTCACGAGTGTTGTGGGCTCAAATCCCACATGGGACAAAAATTTGTGTGATCCACACTTTCTGCGTCTGGGTGTTCTTTGTGTCCGTTGTTTGAATGTTTGTGAAGCCCCCCGCGACACAGGAATATTCCTTATGCGGGAGTTGTCTTTTTAAAAAGAACTGACTTTTGCCCGCGGCTTTGCCAACATTAAGTGATTATCGCTATGCCCTGGCAACAGTATATTTTTACTTGTTTAACCCTATGTAACTTTCTGTATCCCTGACACTGTAAATACATAATTTCATGTTCTATGGCTTGACATCATAATATCATTAAAATATTCAAAAACTGACTACTTCCTTTACAATCCTTTTTTATGGAATTTTTTAATAGACAATTCTCATTTGCCTTAAAAAAGGGTACTTCATTTTTTCTTACCATAGTACCATACAAGTTTGTTTGCCCAATTTCTTCTCACAAGGCTCAACTATTTAGAAATGGATGGTTATAGATTGCCACTTGGAAATAGCGATCTTAACTATTTGCAATATGGTATTATTTTTTTGTTTCAATTTTTTTTTTGACAAAGCAACCTATTGTTGTGGTGACATTGTGTTGATCTATAATTAAAGAAAAAAATGAGTATTTCAAGCAATTTGTAAGAAATTGAATGTAATAAAGATATTTGACTTAGACTTTGAATTTGAAGATTTATTCAAGAGTAATGTTTTACATTTAAGACTAACTAATGATAAGTATGTGTAGACTGTTGAAGATAACCAGAAATGACCACTAAAACTCATTCTAACAATTTAATACATTAACTACAATTTGTCAGTCTATATCCATTACAGTTGATAATAAGCATCATTTTTTGTAGGTAACAATTTCTGACGTTCCAGGAGGTAAGCCTTAGAGCTCATAACTAGTTTTTGTAACTTGAACTACTTACAAATAAAGACTGTGCTTGTCAGTCGGCAGCAGTCAGTTTTCAGTTGCTTGTCAGATTACACAAATAAATATAAGACCAAGTTATTTAATGGCAACCTTTTGGTAACAACTAAGTGTATGAAACTTTTACCAACATCAATACAGTACTTTAAGGGACACAAATTAATTCTGTATGTATTATAGATTCTAGGATTCCTCCAAAAGAAGATTTTAATTTCTTAGAATAAAGTAAATGTAGGGCAAATTTCAATAATAAAATAAATATATTAAAAATGATGAAGAACAGGTTAAGTTAACACCTGAGAAATTTAAACATAAAATGTTTCTTGCATTACAATACTCACTTTTTCATCTTTCTTCTCCTCAATAGGCGTCATCATTGTGAAACATACACACCATTACGATATAAATATTTTTGAACGTTTCCGAATTGAATTATACACAAAACTCGCAGGTACTTATTTTTCTGCGCATAGTCTCAAGCCTCGGCCTCATATTGCCGATTTTTTTCAACGACAGTTATTTTCTAAGGAGTTGCTGTGTTGTTTTTAATGATACTATTAATTATTTATGGGTTACACATCACAAATACTGAAAACAGGTCACTGGCATACGATAAATCAATATACGTGAATGGCACCAAAACAATTGAGATATAACAATTTCTTAACACTTTCACGAGTTTTCCGTTATTTTAATTATAACTAGTACTATAATTACACATTTTCAAAACCTTTTCATTGACAATATTACTGTTTATTTTAAACAATAACAAATATTTTATGGCCAAACTATCGACACACGACACTATGTACCTCAGCGAGCAAAGTAATACTAGAGTAGAGATGGGAAGTAAAGTAACTAAAGAATGAAACCGACAGATGATTAGTGCTGTGCGCCAAGTACATACGCCGTAAAATCGATTAAAATACTTAATCATGAATTCATGACGACTTTCTAGGTTCACTGTTCAGTGTTCGGCAAATTTTAATTATAAAGGCAATTAAAGATTAACAATTAATTAATAGTTAATTGTCACTATAACAACTAACAGTCGATCAATTTTAATTGTAGAAAATTACAACTTAGAATTTTATTTATGAATAAAATTATTAATTGTAGTGGTAGCAATGAGGATCAGTCACGTTTTTTGTTAAGTATGCAGATTTATAGCTATAAAAAAAACAATAAATACTGTGTTTACATTTTTTTAATCGGGTCAAAAATGACCAAGATACAGAGATTTTAGTGCACCAACTTAAAAAACCCTTCCCACTCGTCCCCCCTCTCCCCCTACTCCCACCTTAAAGGGCGGCAACGCACTTATGACTCTTGAGTTATAGGTGCTCATGGGCGGCGGTAGTCATTTACCATTAGGTGACCCGTCTGCTCGTTTGCCCCCTATACCATAAAAAAAATGCCCTGAGCGGGCAGGTGATTTTGTCATGTGATATACGCGATCTGTGATTAGGTGTAAAAGCGTCCGTTACTAACTGTTGAGTATTATTTTATTTGTATCCTCTCCCATTCGGATGAAATGGTCAAATAATAGTTTTCGTCATAGTCAACTTCGTGTATAGCTAAAGATTTATTTTGTTCAAACTGAGGGCTCGCTACGCAAAACAAGTATTTTCTTTTTCTTGCGAAAACATGCAGTTCGGTTTGTGCTTTGCACTCGTTAGAGATAATATTTGAATGATTTAAATAACCCAGAAAAATCTCATCCTCAGAACACGCAGTTAAAGTGGGTAAGTAGGTAGTTAGATACCTATTTTAGGTACTTAGTAGGAGTAGGTAGGTATAGACTTACTTACCTTTTCATTTTATCCCTACAAAACCGACCTCCATAATAGGTAGCTACCTACTCGTATCTATTATATCAATAGATACTCACTATCAATATAAATACTGTTATACTAATAATATAACATCAAATTATAGTAAAAACTAAATAATTAACATACCATGACATAAGCGAAATGGTGAATAATCTGAACCAAACTGACCAACTAGCGATTTTGCACGAGTGGAGTGCGCGATTCGCGACGTGTGACGTCATCATACCAAGCGCGGCTCCGAGCAAGCGTTTCGAAATAGCCAAACAGAAAACCTTAATAACTTTGTCATTTCTTGTTGGATTTGAATCATTTAAAAAACGAAATGATCAGAATGTTATAGCGCATACGCTCTTATATTTAGAAATCTAATATTTTGTTATGTGAATGATCCTCCACCAGTTACCAATTAATTAATTTTCAATTGTTTTATTAATTTGAATAAAAACTAACAATTAAAATATAAATAACGGTATAATGGAGGATACTATTCGTTTTTAGGGTTCACTTTGTTGTCCGTCCGTCCGAAGGTCTGTCTGTCTGTCAAGATCCTTTTTTTTTAGGAACGCGTGGACTTATCAAGCTGGAATTTATATTAAATACTCAGGTCTACTGTCCCTTACAGCTGTGAAAAAATCAAACTTCTAAGCCAACGCAATCAAAAGATACAGCTGTTTATGCTGCTAATTTCCGAAAATTTTCGATACTCGCAAGGGAATCAAAACCTACAGGGTATTTCCCGTAAACTTAGAATCTTGGTACGAAGCAACGTATTATAGCACAGATAAAGGAAAAATTGTAAAATCTGTAAATTTTTGGTTACATCATATAATAAAAATATTTTACGGAACCCTCGGTGCGCGAGTCCAACTCGCACTTGGCCGGTTTTTTATCAATATGTAGATATTATTGATTTTTATTATAGTCCACTTAATAACCCGGAAAGTTGGGAAAAGTGGTGGAACAGCACCGATTTCATAATTCTTGTTGTACTTGTTCCTTCGACCTTCAAGAACATTTACCATTAACCTCTGCCTTAGCATGAAAAATTAAAAAATACGGTAGTTTTCCCACTCCCAAAGCACCCCCAATAGTAAAAGTGATAAACAAATTTTAAATTCAAAATTTCACCTCCTCGTAAATCTCTTAAGTTTTCGGAGACGCTGATCCGAGGTCTATTTAAAACAATTCAAACGCTTAATATGATATGGGAATTTTGGGTTTTAATGTAGCGATAAGTCTAAACTTTGTGGCGAATTGCCACTTTCCAATGCATAGCATAAAAAAAGTAAACTCGAGTCTATGCCCAAGTCGGAAGTGTAGAGTTTTTCCTAAACTCTAAGCCACTACCTCTTGACTCCATAAACTAAAATATATTATACCTTGGCACGGCGTTCGAACAACACGGACGGTTTCTTGCCCCTACCTATATGAGTAATTAAGAACTCAAGTACATTTATTTATAAAGTGTGTGTTATAAGTATATATAGTATAGTACTAAAATTACATATATTTATCCACCACACTGTGTTTACTTAACTGACCGAAGACCGACCTACCACCGGACAGGACTTGAAAAACTAAACCACTAAAACTTATTAAGTCGTACTTTTAGGTTTAAGGAGTCTAAGGAGCGAAATCAAACACAAGCGTACCGTTGAGATTATATTGCCGAGAGAAGATTGACGGTAGCGTAAAGACCCGGCTATATATAAAAATAATTACCTAAACCTAATGTCACACAGAAGAAAATGTTTTGACATGGCAGATCTGAAATGTTCTTGTGACTTAGGAGACTTTGTTATTTTTATGTACGAAGATTAGTACTTTCCAACTTATGTAATAAACGTACAGAAAATAAACGAAATTAAATAGATAAAATGATATGGGCAATGCAAGGAGAGAAAAGTAGGAAGAAAAAGCAAAATAATCATCATTATCAAATATAATGAAGACAATTTATTATTAAGTTTATTTTATTTTTTTTATTACAAGAGTTACTACTTTGTTAAAGATCAAATAAAGCTTTATAAACAATGTTTATTCGTATATAAAAACTTTAATAATAAGTCCAAAGAACAACATTAGGTCTATGGTACAACAGGTGGGCGTAGTCCCCTTGGTCCCTAATAATGAATGAATGAAAAAATACATGTTTTAATTTACATTAAATACAGTATTTGTGTACATTGGTCACTGTAAAAACATATGTAGTTCTCAAAGTATATCACACAGTAGTAGATACATTTTGAAATAAATTAATAAACATTAAAAACAAAAAAAAAATGGGTCCAAGCTACAACAGGTCCCCTATACTTATTTGGTTTATCAACAGATACCGAAATACTAATAAAATACATACAACAAATTAACATACGATGCCTTTTTATTACATTTTTTTTTTCTATTGTAAGTGTTTCTATGTGTAAGTAATTGTTGGTGAACCTTAAATAAATAAATAATGAACAAATTTACATTTACAAGCAATAAAATATTTTATGCGCATTTCAGTTACGTGTAGCAAGCAGTAAATGTCCCAATAAATATAAAAACAATAAAAAATATTGTTAACTCCGATCATACCTACCTATAATTTTAAATACATTTGAACCATTTTACACGCGTTGCTCGACTTTTGTAATATTTAAAGAAAATAAATATCTATTATATTTTTATACATATAGGAAGGAGTTATCGCTTCTACTTTACTGCTACTCGATCACGTATGTAGGAAAAGAGGCAAAGCCAGTCATTCGGTAAAGTTCTTGGAAACACTAGAGACACTTTCTGGTTAATGGGACCGTGTTAGGGATGCTATCCGTCCAGGTTTCCCCGGATTTGTCCTAGTTTAGAGGGCGTCCGGGGAGCGCCCGGGGGAGGTTTTCAAAAAGTGTCCGAGTAAAATCCGGACAGTCTGTGCCAGGGGCATGTTATAATTGTTAGATGAATAAACTGTTTAATTTAATAAAAAGATGAAATCGTTTTTTTTAAGGTGTTCGGGAAAGAATCTCGATTTTACACATGTGTCCGGGATTTTTGAAAAGCTGACACGGCAGCAGCTGAATGACAAGTCTATCGATGATGATAATGAGGGTCTAGATTGCCTCACAGAAAGAAAAGGAGCTTGGGGGCCAGATTCCGGAAATGATAACCGAGGACGGATAGCATCCCTAATCATCGGTCCCATTAACCAGGAAGTGTCTCTAGTGTCTCTAAGAACTTTAGCGAATGACTGGCTTTGCCTCTTTTCCTACATACGTGATCAAGTAGCAGTAAAGTAGAAGCGATAACTCCTTCCTATATAAAAATATAATAGATATTTATTTTCTTTAAATATTACAAAAGTCCAGCAACGCGTGTAAAATGGTTCAAATGTATTTAAAATTATAGGTAGGTATGATTGGAGTTAACAATATTTTTTATTGTTTTTATAACTATTGGGACATTTATTGCTTGCTACACGTAACTGAAATGGGCATAAAATATTTTATTGGTTGTAAATGTAAGTAATGTGTATAATGTAAATTTGTTCATTATTTATTTATTTAAGGTTCACCAACAATTACTTACACATAGAAACACTTACAATACAAAAAAAGAAAAAAAATGTAATAAAAAGGCGTCGTATGTTAATTTGTTGTATGTATTTTATTAGTATTTAGGTATCTGTTGATAAACCAAATAAGTATAGGGGACCTGTTGTAGCTTGGACCCATTTTTTTTTGTTTTTAATGTTTATTAATTTATTTCAAAATGAATCTACTACTGTGTGATATACTTTGAGAACTATATATGTTTTTACAGTGACCAATGTACACAAATACTGTATTTAATGTAAATTAAAACATAATTATGTATTTAAGCCTATCGAATAAAAGAGAATCGGGACCAACAACAGATTTTTTAGGTTCATGAGATCCACAAGACCCGCTTTAAGTTCAAAACTATTGCTTATTTTGATTAATAATATTAAAATAATGTTGAATTACAGAGCCAAACAAATTGTCGTACATAAAACAAGAAAGATTATTATACTTTTCAGGAAGGAAAGGAAGTTATTCACAATTGACTCCAAATAAAACACTTATCGTTCGGTGCAAAATTCTTTTTTGATCTCCCAGTGCACAAACGCGCGGGACAAAAACCGTCAAAACTAGGATGTAAGTAAATGACATTTTATAAGACTCATGAACCAGTGTTGAAAAAATTGCGAGAAAAAGTGTCACTAGAATAGGGTCCATGGTAGAACAGGTTCCCCGAGCAACAGGGTACAAAACCATAAGGACATAAACCCACTGCAGAAGTTCCTTGCAAAAGGGTCGGAGGCAGAGCCAGAGTAGTCATCTACTACCGCCTGAGGGATGATTATTGTGCACATTTTAGTCGCCGTGCTAGTAACGACACATTTACCCAAGTTGACTGCTTTGAATGCCGAACTCCGCGTGTACCATGGCATTGATGACTTTACATTTAAATATCCTTACGTAGTTACTATACAACCCCTTCGACTGTGTACCGGGTCTCTTATAACTGCGAATTGGGTTCTTACAGCAGCGCATTGCTGTACCAAAGAAGCAAAACTGATACAATATGGAAATATGTCAATTCCGCTTAGTCTGAGCAATACGAAGAGCAATGTGCTTAAAATGATACGACATCCGCGATACCAAGACGAAATGTTTGCACCTAATGACATAGGATTAATCCTTGTAAGCCCTGTGGCTATGGATAATTATGCCACTGTATCAGCAGTAGACTACTCAACACTCATAGGTGCCTCTACAGAGTACGCTGGCTTTGGGTTCCCGTTCCTTCCGAAAAAAAAGATAGGATATAAGATGATAAAACTTCTACTTTCACTTTCCAAAGCGCTACAAATCGGTGAAGCTGTTATTAAACCTTGTGCTTATCTGTATAAAGGCTTTATTTGTATATCACCAAAGTGTTCTATTACACAACTAACTGCCCCCGGAGATTCAGGTGGTCCATTGATAATAGACCACAAGATAGTGGGACTCGTTACTGGAGGTCTAAATGATGATTTCAAGGATACTGATAGGTTTTTTACCCCGATCAGCCCACACGTTTCATGGATTAACAGCGTGGTAACTTCAGAAAGAGACAAATAAAAACGTTTTTGTAATTAAAATAACGAGACTTGATGTCAATGAACTGTCGTTACCTAGGTACATGTAAATAGATCAAAAGGTAATGGATTACTTTACGAGATTCTTATAGGAAATAATTAAATTTATAGTACCTAATGAATAACTTGTTTTCATTTTTGACCTTTTCATACTCTAACTACCCTAGGGATGACCCAAAAAACATTCACCCTTTTCTAGAGGCGCCTTTGCCTATGCACTACTGCAGTGTTACGTTAAAAATTGTAGCGTCGCGACAGGACGCTTCACTCCTTGAAAAAGGGCTCCTGTCGGGTCCGAAACTAGTCAGGCATCCCCGAAATACAAACGTGAGTGAAACCTTATGGTCTTTAATAAACATGAATACCACTCACGAATGTTCTTATTGTAGCATTACAGCCCCACTGTAACACTCGATTCATCTGACTAAATTATATAACACTTGAATCTCACGTGTTATATTACAAACTACTACATTTCGACTTCATCGCTACATTTAGTGGCAGTCTTTATTCAAAATAATATTGCAACCACAATGTATTATTTTTACGGAGCGTCATGCCGCCATGTCTTCGTGCCGTAGCCTCAGCCAGGGTTACATCACTCGCTTGAGGTTGCGTTTTATATACCTACCAATTTAGCATACCGTGGACGGTACAAGTGTCAGTAGGGGTGACGTAGCTGAGAACACGCACGCACTGAACGGTATTCTCCATAAATAAAAACAAAATGCCAAATCAACTTAATGTGCAGTGGACCTGTTTTGTTATTGCTAAATGTATAATTTATTACGTTAATTTGCGTTATTGTTAGATGTTAGTGATCTGTTAAATCCTTTAAAAATAAGATGCAAAAATGATTTTAGGTTTATACTTATTATATATTGCTTACTTATTTCATCAATATAATTTAAAAAATACTTTCATTGTTTATTCTTTTATCGCCATTGCTGCGTGGCTGTGCTAATAATAAATAATAGTTATCTTGTAAACAAAAATAATAATTGTTGTTTATATAGTATATATTCTAAATAATCACTGCATATTATAAAACAAAGTCCCCCGCCGCGTCTGTCTGTTGTTCGCGATAAACTGAAAAACTACTGAACGGATTTTCATGCAGTTTTCTCTAATAGACAGAGTGCTTCATGAGGAAGGTTTAGGTGTATAATTTGTACCCGTGCGAAGCCGGAGCGGGTTGCTAGTGTATTATAAAAACTGTATTAAATCAGGTTTTGAGTGATTGGCCAGAGTGGATTTTGTTATAAATGTAGTCTATCAAACCGTAAAATAATAAACCCATAACATCTAGGAAAGTTGACGAACTTTGTAGGCGTAGACGGCTCGCGTATTCATTTGTTACAGGCAAGGTGAACTATCGGCTGCTTCTCTCACGCAATATGTTTGGTGCCTAAAGCTACTGGCTGGCTTCTGAAATGTAAAAAATATTGAGAGCGGCACGGATTGAGGTATTTATTTGAGTATGTTGTTATTTGTTATTTAATACTTTTGTATAACATAATATGTTATACAAAAGTATTAAATTGAAGCGCATGTCATAACACGGGTTGCTGATTAAAGGGGTGGAGGGACTCGCGGTGACGCTCTCATAAGATACAAACAATGGCAAGTAGTAGGCAGATACCTGTTGTCTTTAATGCTCCTGTAATTGTAGACTTTCGTTGTAATAGTAAAAATATTTACAATGAAATCTATAATATATATCATATCATATGTATGTGTATCATATGTATGATTCTGAACTCGTTGGTTTATTATAAATCATACTCACGCTATTATAAAATGACCAAACATGGGAACTGCAACACGGGTTGCCCACTTTTTGTAAGAGAAATAAAGTATATTAAAGTTGGAAAGTAAAAAAAAAACAGTATTTTAGAAAAATAAACAATATTGTTTTTTAAAATTTAGAAACATATTTTTGAAGTTTCTCGTACAAATAAATATCTTACTGTCATTTTTTAAATATTATGCTTATCCACATATTGAGATGAGACATGATGAGACTCCACATGATACTCCACATGATGAGAGAGCGCTAATTGGTATGTTAACATCGACTCCTAATTACAAAATGATATTAAAATACTTAGTCAGATATAGTGCGTAAATGTTATATGTAGGTATATCAGTGAATTAACATTCGACAATCACCGACTATTGTTAGTGAGCATATAGTGCAAAAACAGTAATAAGAGTAAGATTAATTAAATTTGTTGACAAAAACAGTGTAATCAACTAAACAGTGAATTCAAAAGCTGAAAACATAAATAAAAGAGCATAACAGTGACATTTCAATAAACTACAAGAACTTTTACAGTGGAAATACTAAATAAATTGGCCAAAACTAATTAACACATAAGTGTGAAAAAAATTGTTCGTTATCTTGTTAGAATTTTTACCACAGCAATCACAACAAACAGCAAACAGCGCCATCTATGACACAAGTACGGAACTAACAACACTACGTCTTGACAAATAAACCACCTTATTTTATTAAGCAACATAAGATTAGCCAAAGTAAGTATTTAAAAAACTAAGTCGTCCTTCAATACGTTCTTTAGGGCTACTTAAGTAAGTTTACTTTTTAAATCCATTAAGTATAAACTTTGCCTAAGTATGTCCACGATAAATTTTAATGTAACCTTTGCGTATGAAGAAAAAGTCAATACTTCATTGAAAGACTGATTAAATCAAACTGAAGCTCTCAGGTCAAATTTGCCATCATATTATTATGGATTTTTTTGACTTATTTTTGTACTTAAGAAAGCCTCAAAACCTATTTCGGGCCGTTGCTTGTCTGAAATAGGTTTTGAGGCTTTCGTAATTCATTGGGTTGTTTTTTTTATTATTTATTATTATGTATTGTCGTTTTTTTTTTTTATTTCGTTTTTTATGGAAAGCGACGATGAAGACGAAGACGATACACGGCTATCCAAGAGAAACCTATTCACTCTGCTCTTGCTCACAAATAGGGAAATAGGGAACTATTAAGCCTTAGGCATCATCGTAAACACTTTGGTGATTGTGCGAAAGCTCTCTTCGAATTAATTGAACCCTCACTATTCCTTTATCGGACTACTAGGCGCAGACAGCGTTATCGAAACACCAAAAAGTCGAACTACACGCTTTGACAGCTCCTTTTTGGTTCGAATTGCCAAGGTGTGGAATGAGCTGCCTGGGATATTTTTCCAGGCAATTATAATCTTGGAACGTTCAAGTGAATGGGTTTCTCCTGGATCCACCATCTTCGTCTTAATCGTCACTTTCTATCAGGTGGGTTTAAAAACAAACGCCTAGTCCATTTCATAATAATAATAAAAATCTATCCATAATATGTATGTGACGGCGCCGCCACCTTGTTTTTAAAGCAACACGTGCAACAGGCAACCCCCACTACTAAAACCCTATAAAATGCAGCGCTCGACAAAGCGGACATTCATTCGTTCGACAACAGTCGCCCGGTGCACATGTTGCATCGTAATTATAATAAAGTGTCTAATTGTGTAAGTGTGTGGTAATTGTGTAAGTGTGTAGTAATTAAAGTGATTAATAAATTATTATAATAATCAAACTGTATTAATACGAATAAACTGTGTGCTTCGGAAGTTTGCTGTTTTTTTTTATAAGGAAAATGTCTGACCCTGCTCCTATATCAGAAGTGTCGGATCCGCCCCCATTACAATCTTCGAGTACAACAGACAGTTTAATGAACCAGATGTCATTATTTTCGTCCGGCATGGAGGCAATTTTCCAAAGAATTGCTGATAATATAACGGCCCGTCAGCCTGCTCATACAGCGCCACCTCGGCTGGTTTATTTTGACCCGGATGAAAAGGATGCCGATGTCGTTAACTGGTGTACACTGAGTGAATTAATAATCGAACAGACTAAATTGGAAGGAGTCGACTTAATTTTGGCCCTAACCCATTCTCTCAAGGGTCGCGCTGCAATATGCTTAACTAAGCTACCACTTGACAAGATAGCGTGGAGCACTATTAAAGAAATGCTAATATCAGCATTCGCGAAACCCATGATGATGCAAGATTACTTTGATCAGGTTATCAAGTTTCAAATAGACCACAAAGAGTCCCGCTGAAGCAGGGATGCGACTATGGCAACTTATAGAAAAAATCCCTGAAGCAAATATGCCCGATAAAGTGATTACTGGTCTCGCCATATCCATATTATCGTAGTGCGACGACAAAATTCGTCGAGAGTTAAACTCCGTCGTCATCAACGATAAAAGCCAATTTTTTCGCACACTTCGAGGATTTACTCTCAAACGAAAATGCGAAGATCTCGTATCATTGGACGCAGATACGAAACGTTTTCGGAGCACCAATGCATTTCGAGGAAGTTGCAATTTCTGTGGCAGAATAGGACATCGTGGCAACGAATGCCGTGATAAACAGAGATTTATCTTGAAGAATCCTTCAGTTGCCCCCAAACCTAATCATCATCGACTACCACTAAGTGGCGTCCCCAACGGGCGGCCGCCTGTTGTCTGCACGTGTGTGGTGATCCCGGCCACGTGGCGTCCGCCTGTCCGATGCGCTACAAGAAGAAAGAAGATGCCGCCTCGGGTTCCGGTACCAGCAAACAAGTCAACATCTGTTCCAGAACGTCGCATGGTGTGTTACAGCTAAGTGGAATTGAATTACCTTTTATATTCGACTCTGGTTCAGAATGTAGTCTTATCAAACAAAATTGTTCTGAATCTTTAGTAGGCGAACGGTTTCATGAACAAGTGTTTCTAAGGGGAGTCGGTTGTAGTAGGGTAGTTTCTACGCAACAAATCAAATGCCTAACGACAGTGCAAAAACTAAATTTTGAGGTTATGTTTCACGTTTTACCTGATGAAAATCTTAGTGAGAGTGTTTTGTTAGGCCGCGATATTTTAGGGCAAGGTATAAGTTCAATTAAGCAACGATATGCTAACGTTTGCCAAGAGTAAAACATTAAATTCATACTCTGTTTCTAAATCTTTTGACGAAAGTATGGTAGACACTCACCTTGTAGGTAAGGACAAGGAGCGATTGTTAGAAATTCTTAAAAAGTATTCCAACTGCTTTATTCAAAAACTACCTACCACTCGAATTAAGACTGGTGAGCTTAAAATTGATTTGATAGACCCTTCAAAGAACGTTCATAGAAGACCTTACAGGTTATCTCCTACTGAACTCAATATAGTTAACGAAAAAATAAGAGAAATGTTAGATGCCAAAATCATTAGGAAAAGCTCTTTCCCGTTTGCGAGCCCCATCCTTTTAGTAAAAAAGAAGGACGGTACCGATCGGTTGTGTGTGGATTACAGAGAGCTCAATAGTAACACGCGACCTGACAGCTACCCTCTTCCGCTAATAAGTGATCAGATCGATAAGCTGCATGGAGCTCATTTTTACTGTAGTATCGATATGGCTTCAGGGTTCCATCAAATTCGTGTGCACGAGAATTCTGTAGAAAAAACTGCTTTTGTTACACCAACCGGCCAATATGAATTTTTGACCATGCCCTTCGGTCTTAGAAATGCTCCACAGGTGTTTCAGAGGGCAATCAATTCCGCTTTGAAACCTCTCAATGATGATAGAATTCTAGTCTATATGGATGATGTCCTTTCTGCATCAAAAACAATAGACGAAGGGTTATCTCGTCTTGATAAATTGTTAGAAACACTTTCGAATGCGGGATTTTCATTCAATTTCAAAAAATGCTCTTTTATGAAAAAGAAAGTTGAGTATTTAGGCTTTGTAATATCACTGGGAGAGCTGAAACCAAACCCTCGCAAGGTTCAAGCTCTGCAGAATGCCCCTAAACCTTCCACTGTAAAGCAAGTCAAACAGTTAATTGGGTTAGCAACGTATTTTCGGCAATTTATCTCAAATTTTTCAAAACTAATGAAGCCTTTGTATCCGCTTACATCTGGGAAGGGTCACGTCACTTGGACCGCTGAGCATGACAAAATTCATCACGAAATTGTTAGATACCTCATTACCGAGCCCGTGCTAAAAATATTTGATCCATCCTTACCAATTGAGTTACACACCGATGCTAGTAGTGATTTATATGGAGCTGTTCTAATACAAAAACACAACAGTCTCCCGCATGTGATCGCATACTTTAGTCACAAAACAAATGATGCAGAAAGTCGTTATCATTCCTACGAATTGGAAACATTAGCCGTTGTGAAATCTGTGGAACATTTCCGTCATTACCTTTATGGTCGAAAATTTACTGTCTTTACGGACTGTAACGCCTTAAAGGCTTCCCATTCAAAAAAAGACTTGACCCCTAGGGTACATAGATGGTGGGCAATTTTACAGTCTTATGATTTTAATATTATTTACAAGGAAGGTAAAAATATGGCTCATGCGGACTTCCTATCTCGCAACTCCCCTGTGGAGATAGAAAATGATAAACCAGAATCATCACAACAAAAACTTGATACGAAAGTGGTTAATTTTTCAAATCTCGAAAAGGGGTGGCTGTCCGTAGAACAGCAACGCGATACTGAGATCTTAGATTTGATTTCTAAAATAAAATGTAGCGAACTGCCCCCTGAAGTCTCACACACATACGATATTAGACAAGGTATACTGTATCGGAAGATTGAGCGTGGTAGAACCACTAAGTGGTTGCCGATCTTATCTAGATCTCTTATCTGGTCACTTATAAGCCTCGTGCATACTGAACTGAAACATTTAGGGCATGAAAAAACACTAGACAAACTTTACGAGCTATATTGGTTTCAAAACATGTCTAAATACGTAAAGAAATTCGTAGATTCTTGCGTGATCTGTAAATCCTCGAAGGGTCCGTCGGGTGCCCAACAGGTACGCCTGCACCCAATCCCAAAAGTTGCCGTTCCCTGGCACACTCTGCATCTAGACCTAACAGGCAAGCTCAGTGGAAAAAGTGACCGCAGGGAATACTGTTCCGTAATTATTGATGCCTTTACAAAATTTGTCTTGCTGAAACACACTATGTCGTTGAATTCAATTGATGCTATTACTGCCGTTAAGGAGTCTGTTTATTTGTTCGGTGCACCAAAAAGAATTATTGCTGACCGTGGTCGATCATACGATAACTCTGACTTTAGACAATTTTGCATAGGCAACAATATAGATTTACATCTTATTGCGACAGGTACAAGTAGAGCTAACGGTCAGGTCGAACGTATAATGCGCACTCTGAAGGGTTTACTAACAATAGCGGAGAATAACTCTGATAAATCGTGGCAGGAACAGTTAGGTGATATCAAACTCGCGCTCAACAGTACTAGATGTAGGGTAACCGGATTTACCCCGATCGAACTGATGTTCGGCGTCCAGGGCAAGTCACTAGAAATTGCAAAAGTGTCTACAAGCTTTGATGAGCCTAGTAGGTTAGACTTCGATACTGCAAATCCAGTGCATCCAAAGGTATCGAAAAATCAGCCCAATCGGATGGTTTGCGATTTAATAGAGGCAAAGCGAAAGGTAAAACCTTTCGCTGTAGGTGATTTCGTCTTTGTTAGAAGCGAGGAACGACACCAAACGAAACTGGACCCAAAATATAAAGGCCCCTTTAAAGTCACTGCAATTTTAGAAAACGATAGGTACGAATTAAGACATGTCAACGGATCTAATAGGACATATAAGTACGCCCATGAAAATCTCCGCGAAGTTCCTCACGGTTCAGCAGGGTTTCTTGACATATCCGAAAATTATAACGAGGACGACGTGACGGCGTGTACTCATGATAATAATCTTGTTCATGAAACTGATCCCCAAAATAGTAATATAACTACAGTGTATATTGACGCAAATGACAACATGTCTCCTGGTAGCGATACTTTGTCTGTTGACTCCCGTACTTTAAGTGCAGATAGTGAACACAGAGAGAGTTTTCAAAACTTTCGCACCAACTCCGAGGGATGTTCAGAATCTGATTTGCCGCACTCGGTTCATGTAACAACGAACGTCATTGTACATGAGACTGACTGACAATAGTCAAGTTAAAAATATAAAGTAAAAAAAAAAAAAAAAAAAAGAGTAAGATAATAATCAATATAAAAGGGTTAAAAAAAAAGGAGAAATAAAAAAAAAAGAAAAGTAATCATAATAATTTCAGTAAGAGTCATTGAAGGGAATAGTCCGGGCCTCTGACTCTGCTACAGGGAATTTTTTCCGGTCTAGCAACTAGCTAAAGGGGCCTATGCCCGGTCTAGCATAATCGGCTACAGGGGCCTGTGCCCGGACTAGCGCGATCCGGTCTAGCTTGAACTGCAGGGATAATAATCTGGTCCAGTTTAAGCTAAAGGGGTCAACACCTTCTTTTACTGGGTAAATGAATAGATAGCTCAGATTTATTAAAAATAAGGAGCATGTTTAGTTGGCTAAGACGTATGTCAGGATGAACGAACATGTTTATTATCTTCAGAAGTATAAAGAAAATGCGCGCTCGAAGACGTGCGCATGTCAGCATGGCCGTGACGGCGCCGCCGGCGCCACCTTGTTTTTAAAGCAACACGTGCAACAGGCAACCCCCACTACTAAAACCCTATAAAATGCAGCGCTCGACAAAGCGGACATTCATTCGTTCGACAACAGTCGCCCGGTGCACATGTTGCATCGTAATTATAATAAAGTGTGTAATTGTGTAAGTGTGTGGTAATTAAAGTGATTAATAAATTATTATAATAATCAAACTGTATTAATACGAATAAACTGTGTGCTTCGGAAGTTTGCTGTTTTTTTTATAAGGAAAATGTCTGACCCTGCTCCTATATATGTATTTAGTAATATACAAGTATGTTAGGCAGTCTTTCAGGTTCAATCCTCTAAGCTGACGTGTGCTGCCTTTTAACTATCTTTCGGACAAATTTCAGCTCTCTGGTACACAAAAGTAAGGACTTTCATCCATATTTTCGAGAGCCCTTAGACCTACTTAAACCGGCTTTTTGCTGAAATTCTTTCTTAGCTGACGTACCATACCTATAAAATACCTCACCGCCAAATTTCAGGTCTCTAGTACAAAAAAACTAAGGACTTTAATGTAAACTTTCGAGAGCCCTTGGATCTTTTTGATCCGGCCCTATCACAAAATCCGTTCTTAGCTGACGTGTTCTATCCATAAACGACTTCTCTGCCAAATTTCAAATCTCTAGTAGAAAAATGCATTTTCGTATAAACTTTCGAAAGCCCTTAAACCTCCTTACCTAATCCGGGCCCAGTCGTAAACTCCAACGTGTGCTACCTATAAACTTCCAAATGTAAATTGACGTATGCTAGCTATAAACTGCCTCACTGCCAAATCTCAGGTCTCTAGTACAAAAATCAAGGACTTTTATACAAACTTGCGAAGGCCCTTAGACCCCCTAAATCTGGCCCTGAGGCAAAATCCTTTCACAGCTGACGTCTCTTTATCATAAACTACGTTTTTGTCAGATTTCATCTTCATAGTTCAAGTAGTTTTATGGATATCGTGATCAGTCAGTAGGTAGATAAGCGAGTTAGTATCCTTTCGCTTTATTCTACTTACATTAAAATGTTTTTACATCTTACATTAATTTTTCTGTTTGAACCAAAGTTTAACCCGGGATAACCTGCTCAGACACTCAAACTATTATCATACTAAGTTTCAAACATATCCCTTCAGTAACTTCTGAGTTTATCGTGAACATACAAACAGACAGACAGAAAGACAGACAGACAGACCAAATTTGTTTGAATCGCATTTTCGGCATCAGTATCGATATCTTAATACCCCTCAGTCGATTTTTTTTAAATGTATTCAATGTACAGAATTCATCCCGCTACAGATTTATTGTAAGTATAGATAATTATACGAGTGTAGTACATGTATGTATATAACTAATTAACTAAATTGTTTTCATTATTATCTATATAAAAGTGTTTTCGTTAATAAAAGCAATTTAGAGAGGTTTGAAGATATTTACCCGTGATTTGGGTATTTTCCCGGGTTTTTACTTTATCCCGGTAGGGAATTTTACCGGGTAGATGCCCATTTATAGTCATGTAGCAGTAATTGTTCAATTAATTATCTGTAAACAATCACATGTATAGTTAGTTACTTGGTACGGGCGCATCCATCTCGGCTGTAAAGTATGAACATAATTATTTTAGAACCTATTGCTATATAAACATAAATATAAATTGTCATCAACTGAGACAAACTTTGTGTGCGAATTCTTACCAGTTGTAGCGAATGGCATCATCGGACAAGATTTCATGACTAAGTATAAGGCAATATTAGACTTTAGTCATAATATAATAACATTGATTGATTTACCTTTCTCTATATTTAATTATAATCAATTAGAGATACCACCGAGGTGCGAGTCGATTCATTATATACCTACACACTTTACGTTCGAATCCTTATTCCTATATTGTAAGGCTTCGCTTGGCTTGAGAGGATTTTTGGGGTCGTGGTGTTAAAGTGTAAGGAGAGTGATTGATAGTCGACAAGACAACTGAAAGATAAAATATTAAAACTGATCTAGCTACAACAATAATATAACTTTATAATGGCTTCATAGACGTGATCCCGCAACTTGACAGCCGTCCACTCTAACTGCTGGCTGCGGCGCTTCTCTCTTCTGTTCCTTTTCTAAAGATTCTATATAATTCAAATATTATAAAAGAACAGATTCCAATATTACGTCACCAGGCAGACTTGCTCTACACCCGAAACAGGTTCAGGCGTCACAGGAACTACCCCCCTTCGGTAACATAATATTTTTCCTACCTCCCTTACACAATCCTTACCAGGCAGGAAGTCAAAGTTTTTTTTCAAACTGCTTCCGCCGCTGGAAGTAATGATTGGCCTGCATCTGAAGAAAGAAAAAAAACAGTTACATATCATTAAAGATCCCATTATATTTAAAATCCCCTCTGCTGGTTGTCGAATCACTTAGGACTGAAAAAAACCCACCTTTTTAAAAAAACAGCCCTTAGCACTAACCTTCAATAATAAACTAAAAGTATCTACAACGTATGTGGGGATCTACAATGTGTCAAAACATGAAAAAAAAATACTATGATTAGTAAGTATAGTAGCTAAGATATCTACTATATTCCCAACATATGTCCAAGGACGTTCCCTTTACACTATAAGTGATTCAACAATTCAAAGACCTTTCAAAATTCAAGGACTTTTCAAAGGCCTTCGACAAGGTCAGCCATCTCCTGCTTTGTCGTAAATTAGCATCATATGGTATCCATGGAAACTTATACAGATGGATTTGTTCATATCTCAATAACAGGACTCAGTTGGTTGCATTAAAGGGTTTCCTCTCTTCATCTACGGTAATAACATCCGGGGTACCTCAAGGTTCCCATCTAGGGCCTCTGTTCTCTGTCATTTTCATTAATGACTTCATTCAAAAACTATCTTGCAAGTGTCTTTTGTATGCTGACGACTTAAAAGTGATTTCGTTAATATCCAAAACAAATGATTGCTTAGTCCTCCAGCAGGATATAAATAACATATCTGAATGGTGTAAGTCTAACCGAATGTACTTGAATGTTGGTAAGTGCTCTGTTATATCGTTCACTCAGAAACGTAATAAAATCACCTGGAAGTATTTTATTGATGGTCAAACTCTTAATCGTACACAAATAGTAGAGGACTTAGGCATCTTATTTGACGAAAAACTTTCATTTCATGCTCACTATGATCATATTATATGCAAAGCCCATCAACTTCAAGGTTTTGTTTTAAGAAGTACTAAAGACTTTAGAAACCCTCGCAGTACCTTATACTTATACTTTGCCCTAGTGAGGACGGTATTAGAGTATGTTAGTCCCGTATGGTCACCGAATTACAAGGTCCATATAGGGGACATTGAGCGTGTTCAGAGAAAATTCTTTCGAATTCTCAACTATCGTCAGAACCCCGGTCGATCAAATTTAAATTACCATGACAGACTCTCCAAATTTAATGTTCAGCCTCTAGAGTGCCGTCGTGTATACTTTGATCTGGTATATTTTTACAAAATTATACACTACATTATCGACTCACCGGAGCTGCTCTCCACAATTAGTTTTAATATTAAGTATAGTGCTCGTAGAGCTAATCAAACTAATCTGTTCACCCTACAAATTCATAAAAATAATATTTCGTACTTCAACCCATTAACCCGGATGGCTCGGCAACTTAATGATATGGTAAAGAATAATGAATCATTAGACATTTTTGATAGTAACTATAGTGCATTTATTAAAACTGTGAAAGACATCCTCCATAGCAAGTTGGCCTTGGAAGGCCCTGCGTAACCCAAGAGGCGTCTGAATCTGCTGACGAGCCTGTGTTGCTGCTCATTGTGTAGTGTTGCTTTTTGTTTAGCTATTGTGTCTTGTTGTATGCACTTGTTTGTTGCGTTGCAATCCAGGTCAAAACTCTGTATTTGCTATATGTGATATTGTTGGTTGTAATGTGTTTTGTGCATTTAAATAAATAAAAAAAAAAAAAAAACAAAGTCTGAACAAAATTCTTTGCATAAATCCACTGTCATTAAAGAAAAACAAAATTGTTACTATGACAATGTTCACGAAACCTCAAACTCGTTCAATTATGTATTTAAACGAGAATTAACGCGATCACGAAAAGGTATTAAATGCAGAGGTACCTATGTAATACCTTTTCGCAATGGCGTTAATTCCCGTTTAATTATACATAATTATATCATGGAACGCGAAAGTTTAAAAGTTAGTCAAACTCGTACGTCAAAAATAATCAAATGGTGACATTAATTAATAAGGAGCTGACAGAACTCAGTGTTTAGATTGGCGCCCTCTAGTGGATCTATATCATAATATGTATTATTAGCGTGACGGTCACGAGTTCACTGCTTTTTCCCTATAGCAAAAGTGCATTTCGTCAAAAGCTTGAGTGGTTACCCATACGTCTTCGCCGGAATGCTCATATCCTTTCTTTATTATATAATATATTGTTTAACCCTTCCACACCTCCCTATCTTAAGGGACGCTTTGAGTTCCTTCATGACACACATTCGAGATTCTTAAGATCATCAGAAAACTTAGAGTTAAAAATGCCTTTGCATTCCACATCGTTCCTTGACACATCTTTTACCGTCACTGCAACAAGGTTGTGGAATGCACTACCTATCGAAATAAGAAAAGCTCAAACAGTAAACGCCTTCAAAGCAATGGTGAAAAGTCACTACATAAACTTATAGCTCCATCAAGAGGTATGCTGAAATCATCTGTCACTTTTATCGTTATAATGTTTATTTTCCGAATATTGCTATGTATTCTCTCAATATTTAATTATTCATGCTATTGCTTCGGTATATATGAAAATATATGTATACATGGATATATATTTGTATATTTATATATGTATGTGTATGTGTATATATGTATTACACCGACAGCTATCACTTAATTCAATCGCTAAGTCCACCCTAAGGTTGTCTGGTAGAGATCGCTCTTAGCGATAAGACCGCCCATTGTTTATAACAATAATATTAAGATCAATTATTGTAGTTTAATGTATTATGGTGTACAATAAAGAATATTCTATTCTATTCTATTCTATAGTTCTGCCATTTCAAAACAGTTTCTTCTGTGTGACATTAGTTTCAGATTTCTTAAAAAACTAAACATTTTGTTTAATACATAATATAAATAAATAAATTATATACACCCATAAAAATCTATAATACCTTTTGGAAGCGTTATAAATTGTGTAATATTTGAAGTTGTAATATTTGAGTATTATTAAAAAAACAACAAGATATGTACAGGCCACGGTTAAACTCGTTGCAAATACTATAGATCTATCCATGGTACAACAGATTTTTTAGAAGACACCGTTGGTACAAGTATAATTTTAAAACTATTACTTATTTTGATTAATAGCTTACGAATTAATAGCAAAATAATGTTGATTTACAGAGCCAAACAAATTGTCACACATAAAACAAGAACGATTATTGCACTTTTCAGGAAGGAAAGCAAGTTATTCATAATTGACTCCAAATAAAAACACTTAACTTTCAGTATACTTCGGTAATGAGCATACTGAAGAAGTTACTTGAAAGAGAGTCGGAGGCAGAGCCAGAGCCATATACAACCACCTGAGGGATGATTACTGTGCACGTTTTAGTAGCTGTGCTAGTAACGACGCAATTACCCAGGTTGACTACTTTGAAAGATGGACTCCGCGTGTACAACGGCGTAGATGACGTTACGCCTAAATATCCCTATGTAGTTAGTATACTTAGTATAAAACACAAGCAATTATGTACCGGGTCTCTTATAACTGCAAATTGGGTTCTTACAGCAGCGCACTGCTGTCTCAAAGAAGCAAAACTGATACAATACGGTAATATGTCAATTCCGCTTAGTCTGAGCTATTCGAAGAGCAATGTGCTTAAGATGATACGACATCCGCAATTCCAAGACGAAATATTTGTACCTAATGACATAGGATTAATCCTTGTAAGCCCTGTGACTATGAACAAATACGCCAGTATATCAGCAGTAGACTACTCAACATTCATAGGTGCCTCTACAGAGTACGCTGGCTTTGGGTTAACGTTCTTTCCGAAAAAAAAGTTAGGACATAAGAAGAGAAAATTTCTACTTTCACTTTCCAAACCGCTACAAATCGCTGAAGCTGTTATTAGTCCTTGTGATGATTTGCATGGAGGCTTTATTTGTACATCACCAAAGTGTTCTATTACACAACTATTTCTCTTCGGAGATTCAGGTGGTCCCTTGATAAATAGACCACAAGATAGTGGGAGTAATTACTGGACATTTAAATGATAATTTCAAGAATACTGATAGGTATTTTACTCCGATCAGCCCACACGTTTCATGGATTAACAGCGTACTAACTTCAGGAAGAGATAAATAAAAACGTTTTTGTAATTAAAATAACGAGGCTTGATGTCAATGAACTGTCCTTACGTACATGTAAATAGTTCAAAATGCTTGATTAATTTATGAGATTCTTATCATTACATATTATAAAACAAAGTCCCCCGCCGGGGGATTTATATATTTCTCTTTATATATTACGATATTACATGAGCAAAATTGTAACCAATGGTACAAGGTAATCCACTGTTATGTAAGTATAATCAATAATAACATTGTTGGAAGCCAATAATTATGCAAAGCGTATATTAAAAAGGGTTTGAAAACATCGCATTCCGTCGTATATTTAAATGGAAGAGCAAATCGTGCTGCTATAACAAATGAATAGTTATACATGCATTTCTATTTATGTTAAACGCTTTCAGTATAATAAAGTATCGACTCAATTATATATAAGTTGTGTATCTTCCATTAGCATAGCTGGAAAGTACTGGCTGCGTTGTTAATATATTTTTATTACTCTATTTTTATTTTATCAGTTATCGCTTCTAATTAGTTCGTTAGGTGCGAGTGCCAAACTTATCGGGTCTTAAGAGACCACGCTCACGCTAATATAACATTGTTCAGGAATATGTTGGTTAATGTCAACATTATCTAAAATAATAATTGGGCAATTTCTCTATCGAATGTCTGATCGAATTCATTTAAATTCAATATTAAATTTTTATTCTTACAAAATGGTCTTCGTAATAGTTGCAGCGGTCGCATGTATGCATGTGCTGTGCATGCGATGCATTTTTTTTTGTTATATTTTGAAATGTTACACTACACAACACACTATCTTTAAATGAACTTTATTTATGTAAATCAATCATCCTTAATAGTGAGTGATCCATTTGTAAATTAGTGTGTACTTAGTATCAAAGGTTTGTGTGAAATAACTTATTTTTATAATTAAAATGGTCTTTGAAGTATCACTATTTTCAATGTATCTATTAATGAAATTAATACGTCTTCGACAGTCACATTAATTCCATTTTATATAGTATTCAATACTATACATTATAAAAGTGCAACCAATCGTCCATCTATACATATAAAATGCTTTGTCTTGAATGACTGACTGACGGATCATTGCACAGCCTAAACCGTAGGTCGTAGAGACGTGAAATTTGGAGGACGTGTTCCTTATACGACGTAGGCATCCAATAAGAAAGGATTTTTGAAAATTCTAAGCCCCAAGGGGTTAAAAAGGGGTGGTAAAGTTAGTATCGAAACACGTGTTTGCTTGGTTCAAGATGACAATAAAAGTCAAGACGTCAATCACGCGACAGGCTCACTTGTCGCGTGATTGACGTACATGGCGTTAAAATATAAGACGTTCCTAACAGATGGCGTTATAAGAAACTATACTACTATATACTTATACATATATAATTTCATGACTCTGTACATTTCACAATTTTTTGAAAAATATTGCAAGATAGTAAAACAATAATGACTATACCCATTGTTTTACAGCATAAAAAAACAATTTAATGTTTAAAACACATTAAAAGAAATTTAAAAAAAAATGATTAAAACTGCAAAGGTCACAAATTATAAATACAGGTAAGATACAGTGCCATAATAGATGGCGTTATAATAAATAAAATAAAAAGTTTGAGATTTTTATATTCTTCTTTTATTCTCTTCAGTTTTTCGTAAAAATAAATAAGTATTATTTACGTATACAGGTAATAATAATTTGGAGGACGTATTTCTTACAAGATGTAGGCGTTCTATAAGAAAGGAATTTGAAAATTCAGCCCTAAAGGGTCAAAATAGGGGATGAAAGTTTGCATGAAACTTTGCCATTTTTGAAGTTATTAATGTAAAAAATATGAGCTAATGGTTAAAAACAAGAGTTTACTGTGTCACGTTTTTTTTTTTCAGAAATTTGTACCTTAAAGGGTTAAAATAGGGCGTGAAAGTTTGTAATAAACTTCCACTTTGATTACACCACGAATCAATTCTTACCCAACTTAAAAAAAGGAATTAATGTGACGCTCATGTAGGTATTTCCGGAGAAAGAAACACCTTCACCGACATTAGTCTTAACGAAACGATGCCTCTAAACAGGGCCACGGGGCATCCTCGGGAATATTCGGCAGCAGTGTAAAATACGTCTATGGCAATTCGTTGAGGTTTATTCTCGGCTTAGGTCATCGTTTGGGTCTACAAACCGAAAGCGTGTTTTCCCTCCCCAATTACTATCAAACCCCCGCGGGTCATCACCTCAGCGGGGCCAAACAACAAGGTCGGCCTCGATCCAACTAATACCAAACAGTGTTCTATCACCAGGTCTTATGGTCGGAACCTCTGGGGTACCCTAAATTAGATTACCTACACTCTACGATGTCTGATGTCCGCCACCACGCGGACGAAGTCGCGGGAAAAAGCTAGTATATTAATAAAATAAATAAAACGGCGTCTGTCTGTCTGTTCGTGATAAACTGAAAAACTACTGAACAGATTTTCATGCGGTTTTTACTAATAGACAGAGTGATTCATGAGGAAGGTTAATGTGTATAATTTGTTAACATTATGTGTAAATTGATTGAAATATGTTGATGATTGTTGAAGATGTCTCTGGTACCCGTGCGAAGCCGGGGCGAGTTGCTAGTAGGAAATAATTAAATTTATAGTACCTAATGGATAAATAGGTACCTATTACTATTTGTAATAACTATAAATGTAACGTATTACAAAGAAGTTATTATTCTAATACTTAGTAAATGATTAAACTTGTTTTAATTTTTGTCCTTTCATACTCTAACTACCCTAGGGATGACCCAAAGAACACTCACTCTTTTCTAGAGGCGCCTTTGCCCATGCACTACTGTAGTGTTACGTTATAAATTGTAGCATCAGGTACAGCCCCACTATAATGCTCGATTCATTTGAATCAATTATATTACACTTGAATCTCACGTATACATACAAACGAATGCTACCTTTATAGGCAGTCTTTATTTAAAATAATATTGCAACAACAATGTATTGTTTTTACGGAGCGTCATGCCGCCATGTCGTCGTGCCATAGCCTCAGTGGGTGATACTTGACGATTTATGTGTACTAGACATCGTCTGGTGGTAGAATTTGGGCCATCATTTTTGGTTAATTCTTGAACAGTAGTAGGATATTTTTGGGCATTCTACTGCACCTTTCGTTCTTTTGGCTCACTTCATTCGCCTCCATCACTCTCGGTGGATTAGAATGCCCAATAATATTTCTGATATCGATGGCTGACCTCAAATTCAATTCTCGGATTCATTTAATTATACTCACCAGCTTAAAAACGACTATAAAACTTTACACGTTAACATAATCAGGTCTATAGCTGAACACTTTACACGTCAACATTTTATCAGAAGGATCGCAGCATCATGAACCGACAGCCTAAAATTGAGGACAGATTGTCTCAAGTCTCTCTACATATTAAGGGATGGTGCATTGCCAATTACGTTAACATAAATACTCGTTTTCGTGGCTACTTTAGCTGGAGGACATCTGAACTTTAGGATACCGTGTACATTAAACTAAAATTTAGAACAGATTATCTCATGTCTCTCCACAAAAGTAAAATAGCTCACACACACATTTTTTCTGTCACCCATTTTGTCTGTGTGGTGGAATAGAATATCCAATAATATTTTTGATATCGATGGCTGAGCTCAAATTAAATTTTTGGATTCATTCATTTTTACGCACCTGTTTAAAAACAACTAAAAAGCTATGCGGAACTGAACTGAACTATCTATAGCTGAACAAACCAGTAACCTAAAATTCAGGACAGAATATATATAACTACAACATGATGTTCATTTTACATTATAATATAAATGCAATTTATGTTTACGTGGTAAGTGTGACATTAAACTTTGCTGATTCATACAAAAGGTAATTTACATCTTTGTAGCAACCATTGGGTACGGTTACCAGAAACGAAACAAAGTACGTTGTCTCAACCTGTTCTAAATTACAGTTTAACGTACGCGGTATCCTAAAGTTCAGATGTCCTCGAGCTAAACTAGAAACGAAAACGGCGGGTATGTGTGTTAAGCCAAGCAGAAATGCACCATCCCTAAGTTATAACATAGTTCTGAAAATATGTTAACGTGTAAAGTTTAAGCCGCCATTACGCTTCACTTTAGTAGGCTTGCATGATCGAAACGCATCGTTCCTGCTCAATGTTAGCGGACGACCGTGTTTTTACCTTATACCTATTCAATTCATAAATTAATAATATTCCATCGAGTATAACTGTTTACTCGCAATACCTCCAAAATCATTCATTAGGTGATTGTAATGGGGACCTACTTTAACCTACATACTTCTTATTTTCTTATTGCATTCGCCGGGGATACCTAAGTCAACTACGAACCTCCTTAGGTAAACTATTTTAGAACTTTCGAGCACAACCAAGTACCAAGTAACCAAGCTCGAAAGCAAAGAGTATACAAACACTAGTATATTAAACCTATGTAAAGTACCTAAAGCGTAAATGTACCTACTTAAATAGTTGCATAAGATATATTTCCTTTGTCATATTTGCGTAATCTCATAGTCAACTCGCGTAATGGGCGATCGGCCGCGACACATATTTGTATTTGTGTTACAAGTATTTTCCTAGTTAACTCGTTCAAAACATTAAATAAGTACCTAAACAGGCACTTTCATTGATATTGACAGTTCGGAGATTACAAAACTTTTCTGTTTGTTTTCGTGCTTTATTTTACACAATCTTCGACTGAGATTGAAGTTAAATTACAATCGCGTATTAATAAACGCGATTATGCAAATTATTTACGATGTAATTAAAACTTGTAAAGAAAACAAAACTAAATTAACAACTCTTAAGGCGAGATACAAGTCGATTGAAAAAATCCGTGACAGTTATATCGAATTGTGTGAAGAGATAAACAAATTGCAATTGAAATTAAATCCTAAATATGTTATTGATAATCTCACATTGTTGTCAAAATGAGTTGTATTATGCGGCCGTTGAGTTGGCAGACTTCTTCGCAACAAGCACTGACGCTCAGTTAGAACCTTGTCTTCGTAACTCTTCTAAAGTGTCCGTGAAGTTACCTAAATTGCAGATTCCGAAGTTTGATGGTGATATCGAAAACTGGTAGACTTTGAAGGATAGTTACGAATCACTTGTTCATAATAGTGCCTAGTCTGACATAGAAAAATTCCATTATTTAATTCTATATTTGTCGGGCAGCGCCTTGTCTCATGCTAAAGGTGTCCCCATCACTTCGTCGAATTATGTCCTTGTTTACAATACGTTACTGAATAGGTACAATAATAAGCGTATTCTTTCGACCACTTATTTAGAAAACATCTTTAAATTAACTCCAATTCAAAAACCCACTTTATCTAATTTATCTGGATTAACAAATAGTTTGTATGAAATTGGTGTCGATTCTATTGTCAGAATCACTAAACTAAAACCTAACTTAATTTCTTCATATGAAATGAACTTTGTCTTCTTCGCAACAAGGTCTATTTGTTACTGGCAACTATTTCTCAGCGCCAATAAATTTCACTAAAACCTGTCAACGTATACTCAACTTTATTTCCACGCAGCGAGAGTCCCCATTTATTCAAATGCCGTACAATTGCCGTATAAAAACTTGTTCAAAACGAACTAAGATGACGTTATTTTAATCCGCACCTGCGAAGACCGCTACTAAAAACACAGAGCAAACTGATGGCATTCAACGAATAGCGGCTCTCGCTACGTGGTATTAAAGTTTATTTAAGCATGTCAGACTATAGTTGACAAATAAATTACTTATTTCGATAGCGACATATGTGTTACCTACTTACTTGTTTATATTTGAAATAAGACCTTGTTTCGAAGGACACAAGGTTTACATCTTGTATGAAGAAAATTTAGTCAATGATAGTTAAGAGAGAAATTCAAGAGAATTGACACCATTGTCAATTCACTCCGTGCATTAAACATAGGCGATTTAAATGGATTTATTTTATTTTACATTGCTTCTCGACCTCTTGACCTTGAAACTAGGCGAAAGTTCGAGTTAGAAAATAAGGATGAAATTCCTATATTTAATAATTTTCCTCCATATTTACAAAATTACATAAAGGTGTTAGAAGGGAGTCAGCCACACAGCCATTCCTTCACACTTTTCGAGTTCGAATAAACCTAATATTTGTACAAATAAGTTTGAAAAGAATGTTCGTCGTCAGAGAACGTCTTTAATTTCTTTGAATAATATATCCATTTCAAATAACAATAAGTTAAATCAAATTGCGTGAGCTTGTTGTAATGAGGGCCATTCTATTTATAGATGTGGTAAGATGCATTCGATGGCTATTGACCAGCGTCAGCAATTAGTGAAAGATTTACAATTATGTGTCAACTGTTTACGTCCTGGTCAACACAGTGATAGCTATATATCGAAATCGTCTTGTTACGTTTGTCACGCGTAACATAATACTATGTTGCATGTTGAACGTAAAAGTTTATCAACTCAGAGTGATTTAAACTTGTCCGGGAGCGCGGGTTCAAGCTCCACACTTACATGTACGACTAATAACAGTTGATTCTAGCGCATGTGTACGTAAATCTTAGGTACCGCGTTAGTGCGCTTACGTCATTCAGATGGTTCTATCCAACATGTTCGCGCTCTTATAGATAGCGGGTCGATGGATTCTTTCATTACTAATGAGTGCGCTCGTAGATTGGGTTTGTGTGTTAAGAAATGTAATTTGAGCGTAACAGGGCTCGGTCAAAATTTAGTTTGTAAAATTAAAGGTCCTCTCTAATATATACATCGCTCAAGTGAATCGCCACAGTCTGATTTATCATTACTAGTTTTGCCAAAAACTTTCCCGCATTAGGAATTACTCCTGTATCGCGGGGGACTTTACAGACATAGAAACAACGGACACAAAGAACACCCAGACTCAGGTGGGAATCGAACCCACGACCTATAAGCATAGCGGTTAGGGTCACTAACCACTAGACCAACAGGCCAGTCCCAAGTTCCAACCACTAGGCCAACAGGACAGTCAAACTCAACTCAAAACAAACTCAACTACTTCAATTATGCCTGAATGGATTATATTTGCATGTTAAATCAAGTCTAAAGTTGTTTGCACTAAAATGTTTAGCACTTAAGATCTATTGTACTACCAACCTTTTGTAAATAAATTCAGAATTTGAATTTGAAGTTTTGCACAATTAATTTAAGTCGGGGCTAATGCTTTGGTTGAAGACGGAAGAAAATAAAACTTCATACCACAACACACATCTTTATTCCTTTCCTCCGCACTAATATCAATAATTTTGTTATTACACAACATGTATATAGAAAGATTTTTATACAATAGTGTATAATTAATACCTAATTAACTATATTAATCAACAATATAGTAAAAAGAATTATGAGTTAGTTACTTATATACTGGCAGTCTATTTTAATGATATGTATCTCTTGCAGTTTGGAACAGCCGTTTAACGTTACTTATCATCTACGTACTTTCGTAAATTAATTCAATTTTTTTTTATAAGTACTAAAAATATTATATGTTTACATTTGACTATTTTAAACGCTATGCGTAGTCCACATTATAGTCAAATGTATACATATTGTTATAATTCTTCAAGATTTGCTGTGAGATCTTTGTAAACAAAATACGCACATTATATACTGTAACGGACATCCAACAAACACTCAATTCATATTTTTTGTTCTAATCTCACAGCAAATAATGTAATAATGTAGTTATATATAACATTGGTTAATATTTACACTTTATTAGATGCCTTTTATAAATCTAAACTGTCACAGTTTAACAGTACTTAATTAAACAATATTGTTACAAATAATTTTCTTAACACTTCTCTTAACATTAAGTAACTGGGGAGTCACTTTTGTGACGTAATCACATTTATGAATTTAAGCCTTTCTTTAAACGAAGTGATCGCAATCTGATCTATTTTTTCTTTTACATTTAATAACTAAATTGTTACTGATCAACGTTTATGTTGGCACAACGAACAAATTTGCTGAATAAATCTTACTGCAGCATTAAATTATACTAAAAATCCTCGCCATTAACACAAATATTTTCGAATTTTGTTTTAAGATTTTTGCCAAGATGAATTTTTTTTCCAATTAAAAGTACTTGCGATAGGACCTTTTAATTAGAAAATATTGTAATGTCTTATGTGCTACACGTGAATTGTACATTCTCGTCGTTCTTGTTCTTTCCTTTGTTGATACCTGTAGAGGAAATATAAAAAATATTGAAATACGGCAATATGGCGACGTCATGCACGAGAAATGATACCTGGTCCATGTGTTAATAATAATAATATTATATGCATCCATAATATTTTATATATGGAACATATTGACTGGCTGTGATGGGTTGTATGTGACCATTTATGACTTACGTATCTGAAGGGGTTTATACCTACATAAAGTATGTAGATATTAACCCCGAAAATAGGTACTTCCAACTTTTTTGAATATTATTTTGTGGCTAACATGATAATTTCTTTACCCCCGACGCTAATAAGGAGGGTGTCATAAGTTTAACATGAACCGATTTTGATTTAGTTTTTTTTTTAAAAGTGACTTGAGTAAGAGTGTCCTTAGTTACCATTCAAGAAAATCTGTTCATCCGTTTGAAAATCATCAACTCTTTTCTAATCTTTGAAGGCTTGTGAGTGACTTCTACTGGTTTGGACGATTAGAAATTTATTATCCTGAGACTTTTTATTGTAACTTGGTAACCTTGATCTAATGCTACAGAATTATTTCAAAATCAAAATCAGAATTATTTATTTCAAGTAAACCCATTGTAGGTATTTTTGAATTGTCAGGAGGAGTCAGTCAGTATAAGTAGGTCGTGAAGCTAGTTGCCTGTTCCAAAACGTAGATCCTATGGAGAAGAACAGGCAAGAAACTCCAAGGACACTCTTTTCCAACATGTTTTTTTTTTACAAAGTTATTTGTTACATTGCTTATAAGCGCAATTTAATGTGAGACAATGTAACATAAATTAATATTGTTCTAAAATGGAAAAGAAAATCACAGAGCTGCTAGGCAACATAGAAAATGAACATAATACTTGTGACTACACAGTTCTCACATTTCTTTTGGAATCATCATTCCATTTGGAATCAGGATTCCCAACTTCTTACGAATTGTTTTAGCTCATTAAAATAGTCTCAGTTATTATACTATATTAGTTAACTAATATTAGTTAAGTAAGTAAATTAATAGGTAGAAGATATTTTTTTTTCTGAGCAGAACTCAGAAAAAAAAAAACTTTTTTTTTTAATTTATACGTGTTCTCCGTCTGTTGTTTTTTTTAAGATTACTGATATTCAATGAAATTGCTTACTTATCAATTAAAGAAGATATATCAGCGGGGACCGGGGCGAAACTTCCTGAGAGGCCGTCGCTTCCGTTATGTCCTCCACTGTCCAACAAAAGAGACCAAGTATTACTTATAGACA
>OY982561.1:26851878-26951878 GCA_963859945.1 Euplagia quadripunctaria
CCACGGCCACCCAGCGCCCGAACGACGCGATCCGAGCCGGGACTGACGGACCACCAATCTTTTAGAGTACCCTCTTAAACCTGATATTAATTCTCTTTACATAACATAGAAATAAAACATTTTAGGGCTTAACTTAAAAATATCAAACACATCTTCGAATTTTGATAAATCTAAATTAAAAAAAAATTCAAACTTCACTGTGTAGCGTATTTTTTATATTTTTGAATTTCGTCTTCTTCCATTCGAGAGAACTGACTGTTTTTCTAAAATACGTTGCATATATGTTGTAGTTCGTGCTAATAGAGTGTTGCTAAAATCACAATTACCCAAAAATAACAATGTAATAAAATTTTGTATTTTTTTTGCTGGATAAAATGTCTATGGGCCCTTTTCCACTATCGAACCTACAGGTTGCGAAACCTAATTCTGCACGACGTTAAACGTAATTTGAATTATTTAACTTTTTAAGAAAAACTTGAGACATCTTTTGTAAATAGTATGGGTACGTACTTCTAGAACTAGGTCCTTGTCCGACCACGAGCGTAGACTCTCCTTCTCCAGAGCCAGTGGTGGCAGAAACCCAGAATTCATAGAGCTGGTTCTCCATAAGGTTCCCTACTTGGAACATCAACTCATTGTCCGCTTTCTTTTCCACTGAAACCGGAAAGCTAGAGTGCTTGCCTAACCTAAAAATGCGAGAACATCAACCAGTCTATCGAAATTGGAATATTTTATTGTAATTAAAAAACGTGAGGTAAAAGCGGTTAAAACGTGAGGTATCTTTGGGACACCCGGTTGGAACGAAATTCCTTTCGCTATTATAAATATATTTAATGGATTGAATAAATTGCATCAAAATAGTAAATTTTGTAAAAAATCTAAATTAAAATTACGCCATTTGTGAAAGTTGCCCGTACGAGATATGGATTAGTATACAACATCAAATTACAGTAGTATTGCGCAGAATCCACAGATGGCGTAAATAAAATAAATCTTTGTTGTTGCGCTATTACTTTTTTCCATCTAGCGCCCCATCCGCAGAGCGCCTGAAGTGTAACGTGCGATAAGGAACTTTTCCAATATAATCGGAACAAAAAATGACGAAATTAAAATGTGACACTCCACAGACTCACTGATAAAACAAATGACCGAAATAAGTGGGTCAAATTAACTAAAAGTAGAAGGCCTTAAATAAAACAAAAGAACTTGAAAACAATCCAAAACATAGTTAAGGTTTTACTTTTCAGTTTCGAAGTCTACATAACTATTTTGATATCGATTAAGAATTAATATTTGAATATTATTCTTACCGCCCAGCTTCTCTGTAGTAGACTGTGTAATGGGATATAACACCGTTAGGATGTAGAGGGGGCAGCCAGCTTACGAGGACTGAGTTGCTTGAGAACGCTAAAGCTTTGATCTTCTCAGGCGCTGAGGGTACTATGAAATGATAAAACTTTGTTTAGTCAATAGTGAACGGTTAGCCACTTTCATGAAAATAAAGTGGTTATTTAGACAGGAAAAGGGATACTTAGTTGGTATTGCACCTTTATTAAATAAAGTTCTATTAAAGTAAACAAGTAAGATAGTGGCCGGCTTACCGTCCTCTTCTGTCATACAGTAGATAGGAGAACTTCTCTTCCCATCCCCAGCATTTGTGAACGCTAGCACTTGTATAGAATGGTTCGTGTACTTTCTCAATGTGTGGAGATAGGTGTCCGTTGTAGTCACTCGCTTTATCTCCCCTACATCCACTGAAAATGTAAAACAATATTTATGTACCTACAGGGTTACTAATTCTTGGTGCATTCCAAATTATTTGGAAATATAGAGGAGATAAGACTAAAAAGTTTTAATTGAGATAAACTGGTTTCTGCATCGGATACGGAGCTTTTTGAAAACGGCCTGTTTTCAGCATAACCAAAGATTCCGGCTTGAGTAGGACATTAGTATGTAGCATTGAAAGCCTTCCGGAAATTAGTGATTTCTGGGCACCTCTGTGTTAGCGATAAGATCATCGGTTGAAACTGACCACGTATATTTATTGTATGGTTAGTAAGGCAGTACCTATGGACGTTTTTGTGTTTCTTTGTAGCTTCATTATCTATTATATGTATAAGTATTTTAGTTAATCCCTAGTCAGTTACTGGGATTTGTAAAAGCAGTCAATAGTAGATTTGAATATCATATCCATTCGTACTGTGCAATAACTTACCATGATCACTTGTAAGTGGCGAGTAAATTACTTTGTATCCCTGTATCAATCCTCCATGCTGTCCAATAGGCGGTGGGTTCCATGAGACTTTTATACTAGAAGATGATAGTGGAGAGCAGGATACTCGTGTTGGAGCTGATTCAGGAACTGTCAATCGCAAAACAATTTATTTAAAGTTAAAGAATGTAGTTTTTTATTAAAGGTAAGTTTATTAACGACTCTTACCTCCTTCTAAAGTAGTGGCTGAGACAGGTGTAGATGCTGGGCCTGCAGCTACACCATTGAATGCTCTGACACGCACCTCGTAGCGCGTGAACTTTCGAAGAGCTGACAGGCTTAATTCTGTTGCTGACCAACCATTTACCGTTAGAGTCCTGAGAAATAACATTCCACTTAATTAGATTTTGCGTAAATTAAAGAATGAGGGTGGGCAGCAAAGCACTATAACTTTTGTTTTCTATTTTGTTTTCAAATACAAGCTTTGATGATGTTTGTATTTAATAAACTAACGTTAAGGACCGTGAAGCTACGTTTGGGGATAAGAATACATCATCATGGTATCATAGTATTTTCAGTAATGAATGCTTTGTTTTTTAATTTTACTTTTTTTTTAAGTTACCTGCTAGCATTTCTCATGGCTGGAGAAGAAGGACTGATTTCGGTACACGTGACAGAGTATCCCAATAACTCCCCGTGCCACGCGTCTCTTGGTGGTGGACGCCACGAAACATGGAGTTCTCCTGGTCCACCAGGAGTTACGTGCACGTTAGTTGGAGCTTCTGACGGAGCTGTTAACGAGGAGGAGAAGAATTAAAGTTTTTTAGGAAACTTATATTTTACATTGTTGTCTGTACGTAAAGCAGCAGTTCTGCTTTCGAGATCGGTGAAATCAGTATGGAAACTTCGAAATTAACAAAAAATTTGTCTATTAATATAAATTCGTAATAGGTTCGACATGCGATTGTGCGGTTGCGGTTCTACCTCCATCCAGTAACTCACCAACGTGATTCCTATTTAAAATTCCAACCAGAAGCGTTTAGGTGTTTAAAGCACTAAATATATCTAATCAATGTTACCTCTAATGATTGGATAAATTAAAAAAATTATAGACACGACGACAAGACAGGTTAAACTTACAATTTAAAAACGTGAAATAAAATTATTATATAGGTACCTTCTTCTTGTGTCTTAACGACAACTGGCTCGGTGTAAGCGCTTCTATCTATCTGGTTGATAGCAGCTATTCTGATCATATACGCCGTGTGTGGCTTTAAGGTGCTAAGCAGAGCTTCGTAATGGATATCTCCTTTTTTGGTCAACCTGCAAACAAAATCAAAAACTTAAATCTGTTCTGGGAGTTGTTTATTGTCCTCCTTCTGTTGATTACTTCTCCAGTCTCGAATCGATTCTAGAATCTTTAGGGTCCGAGCATACACATCATATTATCATGGGTGATTTCAATACTGAACTCCTTGCTCCGAATTTCCTCCGTTCCCGTAAACTTCTCTAGGTCATCGACTCCGCTAGCCTACATATTCTACCATTGTCGGCCACTCACCATAATGTCGATGGACCTGACACATGGCTAGACTTGATCCTTACCCCCTCTACCTCCCTTGTCCGCAGTAATGGTCAATACTATGTTCCAGGCTTTTCCCATAACGACCACATTTACCTCTCCTGTGCCCTAAAACCTGGTAAACCACCCCCCCATTCTCACTTTCGCTGTTTTGGACGGATAAACGAGAATAAATTACGCAGTGATGCCTCTAAATTGGGAACCTTTCTACAGTGGACGAAAAAGTCAATATATTTAACAACACAGTGATTGAGCTCTATTACGAATACGCTTCTATAAGCAAACTTAGAATAAAGCACCCACCAGCGCCTTGGTCATCAGCAGGCATCCGAGTAGCTATGAGGGTCTTGAGACAAGGCTTATCGTAATTTTCAGAGGAACTGGTGCGAGGAAAATTGGACTCTGTACAAAGTTGCAAGAAATTGGTGTAATCAGATAGTGCGTAATGCCAAACGCTGCCATATTCTCAGTAATATTAATAATTGTTCTTCTACTTCAAACATTTGGAGGTTTCTTGGTATCTTGGGTATTGGAAAGTCTGATAAATGTAACCCTGCAGCGATTTTTGATTTACATGACATTAATCGCCATTTTACTTCCGTTGTTTGATCATCAAATCAAGAGTCGTACTTTAAAGGAACTGGCTGACAGGATTCAGGCCGGGCAGTGGATGGCAGGAAGTTGTATACTTCCTACAAAAAGCAACTGGCAACATCAGGTCAGGTTACAGTACTAGCTTGGGTTGA
This sequence comes from Euplagia quadripunctaria, assembly GCA_963859945.1. Classification (NCBI taxonomy): domain Eukaryota; kingdom Metazoa; phylum Arthropoda; class Insecta; order Lepidoptera; family Erebidae; genus Euplagia; species Euplagia quadripunctaria. Next base: position 26,856,419 of record OY982561.1, read on the forward strand.
CTTCTGGAACGCCTTTAACACCGTCAATCACGAAATCCTTCTATCCATCCTTTCCCATCTTATAATACCACCTGATGCACTGGAATGGTTTTCGTCATATCTTCGAAGGCGCCAGCAGTCTGTCCGCGTCAACGAACCCTTATCAAGTTGGCGTGATCTTGGCTCTTGTGTCCCTCAAGACGGCTGTCCTCTCTACTCTATTATTATCTATAATTATCAATTTCATCACTCCGAATCTTCAATGTGCGTATTATCTTTATGCCGCTGACTTGCAACTATACTATCAAGCTACTGTTGACAAAATATCCGAGGCTATTTTAATGATTAATAGCGACCTGGAGGCTATGTTTTGTGGCTGGTCAGACAGATTTGGTTTAACAGTAAACCCAACCAAATGCCAGGCCATCATTGTAGGCAGTCAACGCCTGATAAGGAAGCTAGACTTAGAGAGACCTGCTATCTGTAAATTTCAACGGATCTATTATACCTTTTAGTCTATCTATCTAGGATTTAGGCCTGTTTATTGATACCTTAACTGGCAAACGCTGATTACTAGTGTCAGCCAAAGAGCTACAGGAACACTGCGGACGTTATACCGTCTTAAAAAAAAATTCTCCCATCTTAAACAAAATCTATGTTGGTTCAGACTTTGATTATTGTAATGAATGCTACCACTACCTGAATGCAGATCTTCTCAACAAATACGACCGCCTTCTCAACAACTGCATTCGATTCATTTTTAGTCTTTTCGCTCTGAATTAAACTGGCTTCCGATTCATCAGTGCCATCATCTGAGCGCCCTCATTACTCTGTATTCAATTTTCAATTCACCCATCTCTCCTACATATCTTACTTTCATTCTCCAGTATCTCTGCTCCAATCATAGCCGAAACTTCTGCTCTTCAAATAATCTTCTCCTATTATGTCCTAGTCATTCCTCAACATGTATCAGTTCTTCTTTCATAATGTAGTCTGTCCTCCTCTTGAACGCCCTGCCGCAAGAAATTAGAACGGTACCTACATGCCACACCTACACGCCTATCATTTAAAGCAAAGGTTCGTGCTCTCCTCTGCCGTAAATTGGCAGAGTCATCAGAACAGTAGAAATATAATGGTAATTTTGTATTTATTATATATTTACTTATATTTAAATATTCTTGCATCTATGTATCTATGTATAAATTATTCTTCTTTCTTTCTATTCTTATTTCTTCTCTTATTTCACTCATTTTTATACTTTTTAATGCACCTACTTCTTTCATTTCTACATCACCCTAAGGGAAACTGGCAGAGAATGCCTTTGGCATTAAGTCTGCCTCTGTACACATTGTGCGTAAAGTTTTAAATAAATAAAAATTTATCAAAGAAGAAGGCAACTTCGATGAAAGTTAACCACTTTCATCGAAGTTTCCTTCTATAGACCAGTGCCTTACAATAACCAGCTTGGCCACTGTTGCGAGTACTTACGACTTATTTACTTATGTTCAAATTATAATTTTACTTAAATAACAGAACTTACGTAACATGTGAGTGAGAGATCCCATGGACGGACACGTTGATTGTGACGGCACCATCCCACTGGTTCACACGTATCGCGCCCTGCGCAGACAACGCGCAGTACTGTAACGTGTAGCCCACAAGTGGACTGTTGCCGTCAAAACCCTGGCTCCAGGACAAACGGACTGCACGGCTCAAGATCTCTGTCACAGAGAGCGAGTGAGGCATGTCGGGTTTTTCTGGAATTGAATCGTAAAAAAATATGTTATACCAATATGGGTAACAAGGGGGTATTAATGATTGAATCAATATCGATAGGTTAACAGAAAACCGAATGGTAGGTCATGCAAAAATTAGTTTGAAATTAAGGTCATAATTATAATGTCAGACTTATATGTTGTATGTTTCTGGGTAAGCTGAAATTCAAGATATAAGTTGGTAGCCCCAGCATTACAGTTGAAATTCGTAACTGACTTTCAACGATGCTTCAAGCAATAATAAACAATGCGTTCATTCAGATAATCTGTAATACATACGACAGTATGTGAACACATGTTTCATGTCTTACAGAAATCATATATCTCGTACAGTTTGGATTGTTTCTTGATTGTTTCCACCATTATCGTAGACAAAGGTCTAATTATTATTAAAGATACTCGGTTGAACTCACGTTATGTGTTTAGGGTAAGCCTGATTAGTTTCCACTGCGTACCAGTGGGATGGGAGAACCTGATATGATCATGGGGGAAAATCCAATATTTCAAAACCTACAGCTGCTTTGTCTACAATACTAATGAATATACATAAACGTAAACTGTCTATTGTCAGTATGTTTGATAGTTTCTTGGTGGCAAATTCATAATTTAATACTTTGTAAAAGGTTTTTACCTTGGACGGAAAGATAAATATAATGGTCGCTGTGGCCGTACGCGTTGACAGCTTGACACTTGTATACGCCGGAGTCCTGGCGATCCGCGCGGCTGATGTACAACTGCGATCTTAATCCACTATCAGTCTTTGCTTCAGAGATGCTTAGTCTGGAATAATTCAAAATCTCCCTAAGCAACTTTCTTAATAATGAATAGCTGCTTCCTGCGACTTCGTTCTCGTGGTAATTCAAATTTATCCCACGGGAACCGATCCTCTTCTCAATTTTCTTAATTTTTCGTTCTAAAAACCTTTTACAGAGTATTAGAAACAAAAGATATGAATAACATCGGTTAAGTCGTTCTCAACTTATGACGTGCCCAAAGAAATAGGGATACATTTTTCTACATATAGATTATTTATTTGACATTTAAGTTGGTACACTCGGTTCCCTTCTTCAAAGCGATATCGAAATAGACCGCACTGTACAGCATCGAATCAATACAGGGTGGATGAAGTGGCGGCAGATAACAGGAACCATTTGTGATCCCAAGGTTCCTATTTAGTCCTGCCGTCTTGTATCTGAAAGTTGGCCCACAAAGAGAACGGATGAGAGACCTTCACGTAGCTGAAATGCAAATGTTGAGATGGACGGTGAGAAATAAATATATTAGGGGGAGCCTGAAAGGAGCACCAGTGGATGAAAAGCTAAGAAGCAATAACTTATCGTGGTATGGACATGTGATGCGAAGGGATGAGGAAAATGTGGTGAAAAGATTTTTATGTATGGATGTTGACGGGTACAAGAGAAGAGGACGACCAAAAAAAAGATGGATGGACTGTGTGAAAGAAGATATGGCTAGAAAGGGGTAAGAAGTGAAATGACGAACGATAGAGTAGAATGGAAGAATAAAACATATTGCACCGACCCCAAATGAAATTGGGACATGGGTAGGCAGATGATGAAATGAAAAGTCCATACGTATTATATAAACAACGGCTGGAGGTGAATAAAACACATGTAAAAATTTAAGATTTATTTATTTTTTACCACATACAACGAAATAATAATAATGAAAGAAAGAAAGAAAATCAATATCGTCGAATAAATCTTATTCGATGATATTGAAGATACATTACTTATAGGACATTTGGCATTTAATAAACATTGGTATGTAGGCAATAATAAATTGGTGTCTAGCTTTATATTAGCGATTAATAGTGAACTATAAAGGTTGGTAGTAAGTAAATATAATGATAATTCAATAAATTTTCGTCAAAAAAGTATTTGGAAATATTAAATCAATTTTTGAATTAATATTAACAGTATTGATATTTCTTGTCAAAATGTACCTTTCCTTTTTGACACTTTCACCTACATTTAAAATTTATGATTCAATCATAATTATTTCACACATTACATTCATACAATCTTACAAAAACCTTCGTAGATATTCTTTACAACTATTTATTGCTGTCGTATAATTAATTTAACTTCTCTTACCTATAAGTATTAAGATCTAAGTGATTCATGTTGTGCGCCCACGTCACCCTGATAGGGCTGTCCCCGCGCACATCGCACACCAGGGTCGCAGGCGCATCACGGCGAGCTGTCATGTTGTGTGACGTCAGTTCAAATCGTGCAGGCTCTGTACAGGCACACGATCATAAGTCACTTATTTAAAAGATTCTCATATTTGTATTTATGAATTTTATTTCAAATATACAAAGCATACCAATAGTATATTTATCTGTGTTAGTAGATGATTTTCAATATGTCAAAGTGATAATGTCAGACTTCACCGACTTACACCATAAAGTCAAATCCGCGACTGCCCAGTTTATACTTTCATCCATGATGTCTAATTACATATGTTTACAGGAATTAACATTATGGTTTTGGTATGTACCCATATGTATATACGTACAATCAGTATGTGACCACGGCCAGCAAAACTTCAGGCAGTTCAAAGGCATCTGCATACATAGTCTAGCATACAAATTGGATCGTGGAATTTAGATGGACGGGTATTTCGGCAACCCCGTTGTTGACAATCAGTACAAACCAAATTTTAATGGTATAACAGTATACCATAAACATTGCAACATTTTTGTGTTATTAAACTAAGTAAAATAATAAAAAGCACAAAATTTTATCTCAAAGTTATGAGTAAGAAAATCAATCACATTAAGTTATTATTAATTTCATTTTATAATAAACATTATAAATACCATACCATTAACAGAAACGAATATGGTTTTAGTGAGTGGAGTTCCCACTCCGTTTTCGGATTTGCACATGTAGTTTCCTTCATCGTAAGGAAGTGCTGACTCGATCCACAAAGTGCCGTTCGATAGGAATTGAAACCTACCACCGAGGTTTACAAGGGGGATGTAATCAATTGACGACCCTGGAAAAAAGTGGATAAAATAAACGAAAGTCACGTACACAGTTAGCAATACGCTATTAGTTAAGTAGTGGCTGTACTGATTACGTTGCGCATTTAGAATAATATTTATTGGTACTTAAATTTACAGCACATTTTTACTGACCTATATTCACAAAACCTTATTTATTATGAGAGAGAAATGAAACCAGTTTAATGCTTACTAATTATTAAAATATTAATACGTGAGAAGAATTATTTGTACGCATTTTTTAAGCAAACGCGCACAGACAGTAATGTAAAATTTGGTACACTTAAAGTTTATATTCAGATAAAGCTAAAATTTAAAAAAAAGGAAATTAATACAAAGTTAAAAGTTACGTAACAACGGCTACATCAAGCCATAGGCTCCCAGTTAGTTAGTTTGACCTGTCATGAAACAAAAATATATATAATGACAGCTAGGCGATCTCTAGTTATTATAAATGCGATCGTCTGCGATTTAGGGGAGTAGAGAATAATTTCATTAAAAGATTTAACATTCCCTCCCAAAAGTGAATGTAATCAAATTTTTTTTTAATAAAATGCGTAATGACATAAGAATTTTTGACAAACCTCTTTGCTTCAACCAAGTAACTTGGGGAGTAGGAGACCCTGTGCTCTGACAATGCAGTGCCAGAGCTTCTCCGGCCAGGACTGCTTCGTCTTTGGGTTCCACTACCCATTTGGGTGATACTGCAGCATGTAAGTAAGTTACGGAGAGGTATTATTTCTGGCAGACACTTTTATCGGTGTGTAATGATGAATGTATACTGGATGACTTGGGAGACGATATTTTGACGGCAAGACAGAATCTATTCTAAACTATGCCATACATCTTTATTTTGTTCGTCATCAACTACATTATGTAATCTATAAAACATACATAGTATTAAGCTGTATTAAGTAACTATTTAAGTGAAGCCTAAGTATTATTACCACTTAGGTACAATCAACCCTGTAATAGATTTAACCTAGGTAAGATTGAAATTAGGGGTCGTGCGAAATTAGGGGTCGTGCGATCCATGGCTCTTTATGGGGCCCTAATGTGGGTAGATAGTCTAACGGCCAACAACATTGCCATCTTGCGAAGACCGCAACGAGCGATGGCCGTTAGAGTCGCCGAGTCGAGTTAGGGGGTATCGCACGATCTCCTTTGAGGCAGCGTGCGTACTGGCTGGGTCACCGCCCTGGGATCTTGAGGCGAGGGCCATCGCATCACTGCGACGGTGGTGCAACAGTACGGCTGAGGAAGGAGAACGACCGGTGCAACGTGAAATCGAGAGGTACCGGTCGGAGTTGCGCCAGGTCCTGGTTGCGGAGTGGCAGGAGCGCTTTTTACACGCTTCGGCCGGCCTCAATACCATCGAGGCCGTCCGGCCAGTACTGACAGAATGGCTCAAGAGGAGGCATGGCTCCCTAACGTTCCGGGCGACGCAGGTGCTTACCGGCCACGGATGCTTTGGGAAGTATCTGCACCGCATAGGTAGGGAGCCGGACGCCCGGTGTCATCACTGCGTCGTTTGCCATGAAGAAACGGCGCGGCACGTGGTGGCCGAGTGTACTGCGTGGGAAGAACCGCGCCGTACCCTCATTGCAGAGATTGGAGGAAACCTCTCACTGTCAGCTATTGTTCAAAGTATGGTTGGCAGTGAGAGTTGTTGGGACGCGGTGATATCCTTCTGCGAAACAGTGATGTCACAGAAGGAGGCTGCGGAAAGGGTAAGGGAAATATCAACTACACTCCCGATCCGCAGCATGTGCACCGGGCGTCGCAAAAGGGCTTATAATGCCCTCTTTCGGCCCCCCTAACGACCACCCTGACGGGCGGATTTGGGGAAATCCGTCTCTCTGTAAATGACTCCGAGGTGGCAGCGCGACGTGTTCCACGCGCGCCCCTCAATGGAGGATGGAGGAACCGAGGGTGGATAACATTTAACCCCCTCTGAGACCCGTCTCAGAGGGGGTTAAATGTTATCCACCCTCGGTGGAAGTCACATTCGAATCCTCCCCGACGGTGCTGACCCGCCTGTGCAGGCCCCGGCCTGCACAGGCGGGTCAGCACCGTCGGGGATGCGGACGAATGTGACTCCCGTATCCCCGGCAGAAGGTGCGAGATGGAACACACTGGTGGTTTTAGCCGGTAAGAGTCCGGCACACCCCTCTGCCGCACCCCAGGTGGAGGATAATCCATGATGGATTTCCCTAGTATAAAAAAAAAAGAAGGTAAGATTGAAATAATTTTACAAGCATAAAACAATAGTATGAACTACTTTAAAAGGGAGAAATATGCTATATTACGTTGTTTTTTTGTCTCCCAAGTATTCCTGTAACTTGGTAAGTTAAGTGGACATTGAAGTAAGTTGTTACTTCTGAAATTATTTTTCGGAAATAGTTTTCGCAATGTTGAAATGGTTTACCTGTTACGTCAGCAGCAAAATATTGTTATAAAAATAAAAAGCTACTCTACTTATGGAATTATATATATATGTAACTTGTTCGTTGGTTCTTGAAAGTATGCGGTCGTCTACGCGTATTATTACGGCTGTATAACCATTTTATTGTTATGTCTGCTGAGTTTACATCTACTATATGGACGTCATGTACTCTTATAAAAGGGTAGTTTTGAAGTTGTGGTCTCTTAAACTATTTAATTGTATTATTTCTTTAACAAATATGATATAATTTGCTTTTGAAAATCATTGGTACGTCACAACATAATTACACTAAGAATCAATGAAGTAAACAATTTTCAAAGTATGTATACTTTGAAAATCGTTTACTTCTATGATTCTTAGTGTAATTATGTTTTATGTTAGAATATATTCTATGAACATAATTTACCCGTTTCACAAGCCATCTGAAATCCAACGCTGAGCAAAACAAAAATATTTAACGAGTTATACATCTGTGATAAAAAATATTTGCTGTTGAAATTAAATGTGCGCTGCGAATAAAGTGCTTATAAAAAGTTTCCGATGAAGTCCATTCAAATTGCACGACATGAATGCAAGATTAAATATGTATTTAGGAACATTAATGTTTTATAGAAAATAAAAACCAACTCGCTTTTGGATGAGGTCTGCCTTTAGTTCAGTGCAATATCAACGGACGTTCTGTTTACTTAATATGTCACTTCAAAAGGAAAACTACACAACATTACAAAATGTTATTACTGTCAGGATCTGCAAAGGAATCTGTGTACAATAATATATAGTAAAATAATGACAGTTCAGTGCACAGTGCAAGCGTGATTAGCTCCTTTGATGATGGAAGCGCGGTTGCAGACAAAGACATCGATCGTATATTCAAGAGTTTGAACTTTGATAAATTATTTATCTAAGATAATTTATTCTGCCTAAATATAGATAGCGCTTAAGCGTTCAATATTTAAGTCTGTACGCATTATAATTATAACGTTTCGTAGAGACCAGTTCAGTGTCACTTTTTTATCTTTTTGCCTAGTTTGATAAAAACAGATACAAGTACCTTTCACTAGTATTTTCGTGCGGGAAACTAAAAAGTCTAGACATAAGTAATTTTTAACAATATTTTTTTCGTATGTAAAACCCTTCTGGTACCACCTCATTGAGGGTACGCTGAAGTATACTGTCGGATTCGAACCGACTAATAACGCATGGTGAACTGTGATTCCCGGGTAGAGCGTCAAACTTCGACCGTGAGAGAGCCACCGTCGTCGGTCTTTTTCTGCTAATGCAATGCGGTCCTCTCTGCTTTCATGGGGCCAGCTCTCATGTAGTCTAGAGATGGTGAGACAGGAGAAAATATCTGATCTCATACTCATTTTAACCGACGAAAAACGGAGGAGGTTCTCTAGTCAACCATTCACGTATTACTTTTTACAAGGTTGTCTGATTTTGATAATTCTTTTTTATTTATTGGATCAACGTTTGTCCCCGTTTAATTTCAAAATCTCAAATAAAAATGTTAAGCCTAAGAGTAGAAAAAAAGGGGAACGAATGACGATTGACTTTACACCTGTAAACCGATTTTGTTGAAACTAAGCACACATATGTAGTTCCAATAACATTACGACATGACAGGGACCTGTAGTTGATTTGATAATGGCTGCGAAATTCAGTCAAGGGAACTCCTCAACGGTTTACAGCATCTATTTCGTGTTTGTTCTTAATGAGAACTTCAAACCTACTAAAATATTACTAACTTTTAAACTTTCGCGTTCCATGATATAATTATGTATTTAAACGGGAATTAACGCGATTACGAAAGCGAGGGCGTGCACCGCTGAGCCAGTCAGTCTGTGACCACGGCCAGTGCAACCTGGTCGAAACTTCAGGCAATTCAACCTTTTCGTGATCGCTTTAATTCCCGTTTAAATACATAATTATACTAAAATATTGTTGAATATTCAGATATTCAACAATACTTGAAAAATATAATTATTATCAGTAATATTTATATTTTAGCCACAAAACACAAAAAAGCGAAAAATAAACTTGATAGCCTAACTAAACTCCTACACTAAATACAAACAAAAAATGAAATTCGAAAACACTTCGGAAAATAGACGCATTGCGTCGCCGCCACCATCACATCATTTTATGTATCAACTAGCAGCGCCCCGCGGTTTCATCCGCGCGTAAGCCCTGACTCCGTGGGAATATCGGGACAAAAAGCAGCCTATATGTTAATCCAGGTCTCCAGCTATCTACATACCAAGTTTCATCGCAATCGGTTTAGTAGTTTTGGCGTGAAAGAGTAACAAACATCCATCCATCCATCTATCCATCCATCCATCCATCCAAACTTTCACATTTATAATATTAGTGAGATTAATTTAATATGTTTGGTGTGGACTCATAATTATTAAGGTATTTACATTAGTGTAGGAGTTTAGTTAGGCTAACAGGTTTATTTTTCGCTTTTCAGTTTCTTTCTTCTTTTGTCGGTTAAATTTTTTGTTAAAAAGTTTTTATTTACTTTACTTCTTGGTGTACATCACTACACTGACGTAGAAGTGATTACTGGCTCTCCCTTCCTTACTCCGTTGGCAACAGTTTAGTCACTGGCCAGCTCCACCCATGCTCGACACACCCCTAATTCGTGAAATTCTTGGTTCTCAGAGCCAACCCATTCGTTAAGGAATGAGCGAATTAAGAAGCAATCGAATCTTTAATCACGAAATTATAAAGGTGACAAAGGACGTTCACGCAGAACTTAATACTACTTTATAAAGTAAATTTTGAAACAATGGGTACTACGATCTGTGATCCCAATGAGTAATTTAATTTTAGCTTAGTTAAACAAGAATTAAATTAGTAATGTCATTAACATAAATTTTCGGATAGACAACAAAAAAATTGTTAAGACCATAAATCAGTCACATTATAATCGTGCCTGACTTTGATAAATTAAACTTTTAGATTTTCTTCGGAAGGAAAAGTTACTAAAATTTGAGGTAAGTTAGAAATTTTCTCTAAATATAATTTGAATACGGGGCTTCATTTTTCATTTATAAGATGGATTTATGAAGTAAGAAATATTTATTTGGTTTTATTTCAGAGAATATTGACTGATTTTAGATAATGTAATTTTAAGGTTTTGCTGGTAATTTATAATAATTTTGTTTTGTTTTCCTAGGTATGAAAAAACAGGTTTTTTTTAAATCTTACAAGAACAGTGTAATGTATAGTCTAATGACGGCCTTCTCTTTTTTTTAATGTTAGTCTTTGTATCTTTTAACCGTGGTCGGTTTCGATTCCTCCTCCTTTTGGTAGTCCAAAAGGCGGAGGAATGTTGTGTTTCGTGTATGTTATGCGACATCTTCGTCATTTGTGAACCGATTTTGAATAATTCTATTTATAATTGAATTGGTTGTACTCAAGATTAATAATTAATAAACACTGTAAAAAAAAGTTAAACCGACTTCAAAGGAGAAAAGGAAACCCCCTTTCAGGAGAGGTGCTACGCCTATTAAAAGCGACATATTGTTGTTTTCCAACATAAACGACGTCGCGGGCACAGCTAGTTTATAAATAAAAGTGAAATACTATTTGTAGCGCATTAGCGCACTTGAGAACGAATGGACCGATTTGACTAATTCGTTCTTTTATATGTTTATAATAGTTAAAAGGTTTTTAGGGAAAGAAAAAGTGGAAAAATTATCGACAAAATGGGAATATGAAATAACAAATTTGTTGAACTAAGTAGCTGAAAATATATAAATAGTTCAAGATAAATATAGAAATTAGTGTTTGCTAACATGCTTATTATAGCAAAAAATGTAAATTAAAAAGATCCATTAACAAATTTATATTTATGTTGTAAATCCTTTGAAACAGTTTTCATGTAATTTCAAGCTTTAGCATCCCATCCTTCCCGCGCTTCCACATCATCTACACGTTCATGGCAGTGCTCTGGTGCTTTGTGCATATTGACATGGTGATTACCTTTCACCACCAGTTCGGCGGTGTAATTAACCTTGGCCGCTGTATTTGAGGCCACACAAGTATAAAGCCCGCTGTGGCGCGCCGATACCTCTTTGAATACGAGGTTGCTGAAAAAATCAGCGCCTCGCTCTTCCACCTACACAACCAGGTGAGGTTCAGGACAATTACTACTCCAAGTTGAAAAACCATGAGTTTCTTGTTATATCGGTAGAATAATATACATTTCAAGGAATTATCTCATAATTTAAAACAACTGACCTGTAAGGTTGAAGGAATGGGAGCGTTATCCTTTAGCCATGTGAAGTGAACAGGCATGTCTCCTGAGGTAACACTGCAACTCACTTGAGCTCGTTTACCTTCTTGCAAATTAGCAGAGAAGGAAAATGGTTCGATTTCTGGAGGATCTGATAAATAGAATAAACATCTTGAATTTTTTTTAACATTTTTTTTATTTTTTGTTTTTACTTTAATTATATTCTTTCAATGAAAGACTTACCAGTGCCTAACGTTATATGTATAGAATGTGAATTTTAGTTTTGTTTTGATTAGTTTTTATAATCTCATATAATATTAGATACTTATTAAAGGTTGGTAAGGTTTAGTAGGTATTCAAAATATACATCTCGCACTTACTGCTCACTACAAGCTGCAACTCTCTCCTGGCTATTTCACCGTGAGGTCCCATAACAGCGCAAGTGTAAGCGCCTGCATGTGAGGGATCAACTCTCGACACTCTGAGAGCTCCATCAATACTGTTGTCCCACTCCACGGTGTTCCCATCTCGTTCCCATTTAACTGAACTAGAAGATTTTTTTTTATTAGTTTAGTTTATATTTATAATCCTCATTGTTCAGTGACCAATCGCAGGCAAGTTGATTCTTGTTTGAAAATTTATTTTTCCTCTTGATAAGATATTTTTTTTTGTTTCCTTACCTGATAGGATAGCCAGAGTAGGGGCAATACAAAACCAGCTCTCGACCCGCTACAGCTCTTATCGGTCCTATGGACCTGACGTAAGGTGGACCTGTAAATAAAATGTACGTAACAATTTTCTTTGAGACAAGTAAACTATTTGAATCTTTGATTACTGATGACAGTAAAAAGATACTTTTAACTGGGTCCACGCACGTGTCATTTGCCCTAGCCAATCACTCTATCATCCGGTGATTTGGATACACTATTTATTCGTCGCATATTATCAAAATCCCTACCTAGTAGTACATTATACATCAACTACATTTTTCCCGTATCGAGTATCCCGAATATTAAATCAAATAGTTAAAAGTCAAATAGCTGTGCTTTGGGTCGCAGGACACATTATTTTCTTTATGACTATGACTAACGACCTCTTTAAAGGTAACATTTTTTTACTACAGAATAACACCAATTATAGATAAAATAGACGCGGATGGATGGCTTTGATGATCAGACAAAATCAAGTCAGAAAATAGTATAAAAGAACCAATAGGTGAGCGTAGTTAGTAAAAAGCAGGCATTGGACAGCTCATGGGAGCATGTAGTAATACACAATCATGATAAGCGCCGACGCTACGAATACGGTGTGGGCATCAGGTAAATGGCACATACTCGTACGTATATGTGTGTGGACCCGGCCTGGGTTTGTCAGCTCGTAGATTGCGGTGAAATTCATTGTGCTTGTAAGCTTATTGTTACTCCACTCCATTGTCTTCGGGATATGCTATATTTCTGAATTATCGATGCCTATTTTTAACAAAGTCCCACAGGTAGGTAGTATTACTCAAGTGCTGATTCAATTGAGTTACCGTCCGTCTAATTAGGTAAAAGTATATCACAATTTATAATATTAATATTTTTGTTTACTCAAGTAAAGACTCAGTAAGAGTTATAAGTTTAGGAAGTACTTGACAATTTTACGTTATACTCATACCTTTGTAAATTTATTATGGTCAAATACATTTTTAGCATTCACTGCCATTCAAATTAATATTAAGTTCATATACTTGTCAGTATAAAATTTTACTGGAACTACATTTAAATAACCAAAGGCTTTATAGTTCGAAGATTTAGTAATCAGTAGTGTATATAAATAAATTTAAAATTTGTTCGATAGCACGCGCATAATTTAAGAATAACCAAGACGATATGGCTAGTTATTTTTTAAATTTTCGTGATTGTTTGAAGAAGAATTTGAAAAAATGAAGCACCGAAGTCCTTTTTCCCGCGGTACTGAAGATGATCCTAACTTAACAGGCTTGCTGTTAAACATATTGGATGAAGTTAGGCACATAAATAGGTTTTATCCTGGATTGCATTGTTGTATGGGTGGAGCCGCGGACGAAATGTGTTTGTAAAAAATAATCTTATTCAAAGAATTTCTAGATTATGTATTGTTTACCGTAGATGTTGAGTCTGGATGTATGTGACACTTCTCCAAGAGAGTTAGCAGCTCTGCAGGTGTAAAGGCCGCCATCTTCAGACCTCACAGCTGAGATATTAAGATAGCTGACCATGTCATTCGTCTTCGTCGCGAATTGTTCTACACTATACCTGTTATAAAAATGCACACCTTTTAGAAAATAGGTATATCAGATCAGGTAACAATCAGTGATCATTTGTTTATGACTCTTGAACGTAGAAAAATAATGTTTAGTTTAGTAAAACTAAACATTATTTTTCTATTTTTCAAAAAAACGCTTTTGAATTAAAAAGTAAAACAGAGTTCCGGGCTGCATCATCAGACCATCGTTACCAAGCCCAATCTGTCACCCGTCAAAGCAAATCCTATGAGCCTAACCTCGAGGGGTTTGTTAGTAGCCACTGAAGAGTTCCGCTATCCACCTCCTAGCTCGATCATCAAATCAGCTCCAAGGTGCCAAATTCTAAAATTGTCGTTAAAACTGTTTACATGAAGGATAAAGTTAATTTTGTTTTTTAGTTCTAATAAGGATTTGTTTTTATAGTTGGTTATAACAAGTGAACCCAATAAAAGCGTTTTAAAAATTTTAATTGAATCCGCAGTTAATGGATGAATTGCACATAGACTAGTCCGACAAATAAATAATTAGTTACTTATTAAGTTACTTAGTTAGAAATAAAGCTAATAAAAGCTGGTTAAAAGGAAAATCCCTATAAGTTTTTCAGCCTCTGAAAGTTCGAGAACTTACGTAAATAGAAGCAAAATAGTCAAGTGGCAGTCAAAATCTTATCGTTACTGTATAAGGTTGAGATTTATTTATTACTCTATTGAATATCAAGTTGAAAAGTGATTATCATAAGTTTGATGTTGTACATAACTGACAGTGTAGATCAAACTCCTCCTGATATGACATAACAAACGGACTTCAAAGAGGAGGAAGTCCTAAATTTAGCAGTTTTTTTGTGTATTTTACGAAACATCTGCGAAAATAGTTAAAAACAAATGTTTTTTTTTAAATGGATTGGTAATATCTCCTGGTCTGCTAGGAATTAAACAAAGGCAATAACGTTTCAGGACTTTGAAGGATTGAAGTCACTTGCACTTTAATAAAGAAAATTATTATTAATAAAATAAACTAAGATGTAAAAGTATCAATTACCTGTGACCTCTAGCCATCGTGTTTAGCGGTTGTCCATCCAGCATCCAAGAGAAGTGGGGTGGGGGGGAACCAGCCGCAGAACACTTCAGAGTCACAACTTGACCAGCTCTTAGTACCTGTTCTATAAACGTGTACTGGAGTTCTGGTGCCGTGTCTGAATAGAAAATTATGACACAATTACAGCACATCAACATTAAGGTTTGGAAGTTAATATCTACTAAGTTTTATCTTCATATGTGGAAGATATTCTCTTATTGATTCCCTCTCAAAGCCATTTAATCCTGGAATTAAGTCCACCGATTGATGACTACATATATGAAAATAGATGCCTTTGTATATAAAAAAAAAATTACCGTTTGACCAATCACCATGGAAATTTGCGCATCTAAATGTTTTTCCAAGGAGAAGGTTTATAGAGTATCCATTTTTTGTAGTTGATGAATACAAAAAGTTTTAAACGTCATATCATCATAATAATGATGATTATTATTATTATCTATTTAATAAGAAGATAAATAAATAGGTATACATATATTAATATGTACATTGGCGGGTCTGTCGGGTTTTGGTTAACTAAAAACTTACATGACATATTTATGATTTTTATTGGGTCATAGAAATTTTGTGGGACAAATATATATTTTATGTCACGCTTTTTAAGCAAAGATAAGTGAAACACAGCGCTTTAATATGATTTTATTGATAATACTCCATATTTGAATAGATGGCGCAATGAATAAAGTAGTCACCTCACCGCTGTGCCGCGCCGAGTTTTCAGGGTTTAATTCCAAAAAATGTGTGAAAATGCCTTTCTTGTGTCCGTTGTTTAAATATTTGTAAAGTACCCGCGACACTAGAATCTTTCCTAATGCGTGAGTTGTTGAAAACCAAATAAGAAAAATAACAGTTCCCAAAAAAAATTAAACCTACCTCCTAGCCTCAACTCCGCGCTAGCTTGCGCCGAGTCCCTCTCATTTCTAGCAATACATTGATACACTCCTTTATCAGCTCGGTGGACTGAGGATATCACCAACTGTTCTCCATTATTCTGGACCCTGACTCTGCCACCGGCTACTCCCGCACCTAAGGGTATTCCGTTGTGGAGCCACTCTAGGCGAGGGGCTGGCCAGCCGCTCCAGGTACAATTGATGATTGCTGTGCCCCCACTGTTCACCACCTAGTGTTAAAATAAAATCATTAACGTAATTAGTATAATTTTCTGTACTCTTATATAGGTACTTTTGTAGCCTGGTTCAGAATTTTGCGCACTATTAATACACGATATATATCGTGTATTAATAGTGCGCAAAATTCTGAACCAGGCTACAAAAGTACCTATATAAGAGTACAGAAAATTATACTAATTACGTTAATGTATATTAAGCTATTTGTTAGAAAGTGTTATTGGTACAGTTAGCCACTTATTATGAGAAAGGCCGTACGTTTGGTTGATTTCTTGTTAAAAATTAAAACGAAAAATTTTATGGCAAGGTTAAAATTAAAATCTAACATCTTTGCAATTAAATAAATAATTAAAAAAGAGATGATCACGAAAACGTCATCGGTTATGTAGAACAAAATGGATTAATATATATTTTTAATTTGTATTCGTATGTCATTTTTTTTGGATAATTGGTTTTTAGTTTAAAACTTGGCTTCCTTTGCCGCGTGTCTGTTTACCACAGGCTTCGTGCGTGACGTCTATCACGCTAATTGGGACACGCCACTAACTATACCACAGTTTTGGATTATTACAGTTTCATGTTGATGCGCTTGTTTACATTCATTACAGTAACAACCTATTTTGTTTCATAGGTTTACAAGGCATTTGTAATTTACAAGGGATTGACTTAACCACTACGGCTGTAATGATTCTAAAGTAGGACATGGTTTAAACTTATTTTAACATGAAACAAAATTATGCTCCAATTGTGGAGTACAGTGATGTCACTGTTCTCCACTGAGGTAACAATATAGATTTTAACAAAGCAATTCGTGACTGGTACTTCTACCATAGACTATGGTATGCTTGTTTGCGACTTTAGTGGTAAAAATTGGGATATATATAGTTTTACGTGAATTCTTTGGCAACATAATGGAGGGGTTGATAGATAGAAAGGTACTCTTTATTGCACACCATAAATAGGATACAAAATCATGAAAAAAGAAATACATTAAATACATAGTACAATGGGCGACCTTATCGCAGCCTGCAATCTCTTACAGACAAACTTTGGATGGACTATACTGTATAGGAACAGGTAATTTGTGGTGCATATTTGTCTTATTAGCACTTGAATACACGATCAGAGAAGAAGAGAAAAATTAGAAGAATAGTAACAATATACATTTGAATGTTACATCACATAAATCTACTTAGGTACAAAACAATATATATTTATATCATTAAACAAGTACTTACAATAATCATATACGTACACACATACGTATAAACATGCAAATACATATAAACAACCATACACGTACATAATATATGCAGTAGAAATATACATACATACATATATAACACGTAGTTATTTCAAAGCTAAGTAGTAATTCTTGACGAGCTTTTGAAGTAGTTACTGCCTGTGCTCGTCTTATAGCTATAGGCAATGAATTCCACAGGTACTGTGAAGGATACATTCAAAAACGTTGTGGAATGTGTTGGAATTTCTAACGGTAGATTTTCCGATGATGATGGGTTGATATGACGAATACTGGTAATGTTTGACTGCCCAAAAGGAGTGTCATGTTTTTAGGGTTCATGTATGTCAATGCCTAAACAAATTTGGATGTACAGTTAGAATCCTTATATGGTTTTAAAGGCATTTTTACAGTAACATTGGACTTTGGAAATAAAAAATAAAATAAAACTTCAGTTACTCAAAAACAATAAAAGTATAAATACTATTTATCCATATTTCATGCACACCAGATATTTTCCGTCCAAGACCGCCGCCATTAAATATGTAAATCATACTACAACGAAGGAATACATTTATTTGCTAATAGACGGTACTATTTACTTTTACGAGGCCTGTTTAATTAAACCCAGTATACGCGCACAAATATCAATAATTCGTAACATATACGGCCGATATGAGAGTAAGGTTGTCACTATGTTATTACAAAAAAATATTAAATAAGTGTGGAGTAATGGTTTTTATATCCTTAACACACAATTAGAGGATCCTCCGACCAGGCTGGGAGATCTACCAGGTAGATTGCAACCAAACAGTTTTTGAAAATTGTATAATTACTAAATAATCAGCGCTAGAGGTTTTATGCAGAATCAGTATAAAATTAATAGATTGCGATAACTAAAAAATGTATGTATGTAATCATTATTTGAATAGTGGCGATTTACTTCTTTAAGTGTTTATATAAGATGCCATATCAATTGTTTTATTGACTGCTACTGGAACACGAAGAAATACATTACCACTAAGGAACAAATAACTCCTTCGGATAACGCGTAAATATGTCACTGGATATAGAACAAGTAGGTACACACAGGTTGAGAGTCTTCGGGGATTACCTCTAGGTAAAATAGGGAAGGATTAAATGTACCTTTTATTTGTGTTTGGGTTTATTTTTTTAAACATAATTATACTCAATCTTTGTGGAGTTACTATAGCTTAGAACTACTTACTAAATATTCCTGAACATTTTTAAGTTGAATTATATAATTCGGGTACATAGCTCTTACTTGTATTATTTGTGCATGTATTAAGTTACAATATTAATTATACTATTAATAATAAAAATGTGAGTGACCAATTAATTTCAAGAAATATTAAACGTGAAAGATGAATTAGTCAATGTTTAAACAAAAATTTGGCCAAAAACTCAAAAAATATCTGAAAATAAGATCGGCACTGGTTAAATTAGTTCCTAAGATAGAAGTAACAGATATTAATTTTTGATTATAAAAGTCAATGAAAAAAGGGTTGCTGTTGTTTTTAGATAAATGTGGTCTGCATTACACACAATTAGAAAAAGTAATAAATACATTACAGGTCTCACGTGTAATGTATTTATTACTTTTCCTAATTGATTGTAATTGTGTACCATAAGTGAATCTGAAATATTGATAACAATTGATTAGTCTCTTCATTTGAGAGATGAAAAGTAAAATTAGGGACTTAGCTTGTACTAGGATTACAAGAAGCGCATAGACTTGTGTTGAAATAGCTACCTAAAATTGTTACACCTTAGTCATTCCTAATGCATCATACTTGTGGGTCGCGCTTATAAACACAAAACAAAAAAACTGGATCTAGGTTTTGCGTAACAAGCACAAAAACTAATTTGTTCCTATGTACCTTTTGGTTTTGTGTGTGATAGTGTTACCTAAACAACACTGTTTCAGAAATTCAGTCTTGGCGTTATTTTTATTATTATTTTGCCCGAAAAATATAACACTTTACGACCCACACTTATGCTGACATAAGTGTAGGTCCTCTCTTTTACGAAAATCATATTTTACTAGATATAATATGACAAAGATAAAGTGCCTCTAACTACTTGGTTTTGTACGACTATTGTAATCATAATAAAGTAAATAGATTTTGTTAGAGATGTTGCACAAAAGTAGAGTTTCGTTACTTTATTTTTTATCAGTAGAAAATGTATGAAGCTCTGTTTATTTTGCGTACAAGATGATTAGTATATCAAAGTTGCTACAGGGAGTTTTACTTTATACTAGGTAAAAAACACGTGACGAAGTCGCCCTCGCCCTTTAGTACGATAGATTTGAAGAAAAAAAGATAGTTGAAAATCAAAATTAGAAAATGTTCTCAAAATACATATTATAAAGTTCTCAGCCAATAGCATATTTCTGTGTTCGAGCGGTTGTTGTGTGTTGGTTGAATTGTTTCCTACATTTTACTTAAGGTACGTTTTAACACTAGCCCCTGAATGTTGACTAACAGAATTTTGGAGATTGGTTTAGCTTAAAATGAGTCTTATATATGTATGTATATGTACATTTATATACAGGCTCACGAAAACCCACACGCACAAGCTTACAAAGGTACGAGTACGTGCTCTTGTACATACGTCTGACATAATTTACGCAGAAACACCTACAAACAATCCCACAAGAAATAATGAGATAGAAAGTAAAACTAGAAACAATAATCAAATGAAATATATTTTCTTTGGGTATACGTGACAACCCTATAAATAAATTGCTCGTGTAATGTTTGCGTAACGGTATCGGGTCGCATTTATTTTATTTTATGTAGCAAATATCCTACCTACAATAAATACCGCAGGTTTGTCAAAGTTCCGAAGTACTCGGTCATTAATCATAGCTACAATTATATTCTATCATGTATGCTGTGTTTATAGTTCAAGTACTGATAAAATGATAAATTTCGATGTAGGTACAAATACTTTCTTACCAAAATCTACAATAAATAGAACTAATATTAATGATCTGTAATTCCAATAATGCCAGCGATTATTTGGCTACCCGATCGTATTCAGCATCATGCTGTTATTTGCTGTTGCTACGCTCGGATGATGTTTGTACGTAATGTGAGCCGATTTTCAACTATGTACAATAGAGTTACAGAAAATTGCATAGCCGATACGGGTTTAGTGATGTTTAAATTGGCGAACATTGGTTTAATTTGAGGTAGCTTGCACTCAAAATATAATAATATGTAGATTTGTTTAGAGACACGTAAGTCTGTATTGGGTACGTATTAGCTTTTAAACGATACGAACGATTGTTAAACTAACATGTTTCAGAAATGGCTGAGATGGCCTGACACTTCGGATAATATAATTACAGGTTCTAATGAAAATAAATGAGCCAATCAGAGGAACGCGTGAAAGAGTAACAAACATCCAAACTTTCACATTTATAATATTAGTGGGATTAATATTTTATGTTAATATTACCTTTTTAAGTTGCATGTAATCTCGTCTAGTATCACCCACATTGGCATGTTGTGTATACATATTTAGGAACATAGCTAAGATCGAAACTGTTAGTGATAGCTATTTATAAGGATAAGTATACTGTTATGTTCTGTTTTGTGTGCCTAAATAAATAAATAAAATATTTTAATGCTGATATATTGCTGAACTAAACATATTTCTGCACACAGTTCAGAAGTTTTTACACAAAATACTCAAGTTCTACATGTCGTTAAAATATACGAAATTGAACTAAGAAAGGTCAGACCTGACATTTTATCTCGTAGCGAACATAAAGTCGACACTTTCCTACATTTTGCCAAGAGTACAACGTTCCATGAAAACGTAGTAAGGGCTATAACACTGGCTGTAAATGAGAACATGAAAAAATAAAAGTTTAAAGGTCCTTACAGTTTTATTTTATAGAAAAGCTAGTTAAGAGCGGCCTCCGGACGTTTGAAACAATTTGATTTCAAATTGGTTAGTCTAAAAGGGTGTAGGGTAACATGGATGCTAGACTCGGGTTCATCCGGTGTTTGGGAGCAATCTAAAACAATCAGAAAGGGTAGTTTTAAAGGTCTCTACCTCTATATACCATTTATACATAACAGAGTGCTTTTAGGAACAATAGTAGAAAAGGTTCTTTTTGATGTCCTTTCATCCCAGAGTGGTGTCTTGTTTCGAAAGTGTCGATGTTGTCTTAAATTCTTTAATTTACTCGTAGTAAGCATAAATGATGTCAATGCCATTTTTATTATACATGCGACGGACATACAGGCTGTTGGATCGTCCGTCGCATGGAGGTATTAGAAGGTGTGGTATGTCCACAGTATAAAGTGATACTTCGACACGTGTTTTGCCTCTATATAGAACGATTCGGCTAAAAATATCATAATTATATGTCGTAATACTTAAACCATCACACAAATTAAGACGAAAACCAATGACTTTTGTAACTTTTGTTACCTACTGAAGATTTACATTATTATGTATCGGATAACCCCAGTTCCGCTTCTGTCTTCTTAATAAAGGACTCCTCAAGGATTCGAAACTAAATTAGATTAGGTACTTTAACAACTTAAATTTATTAGTTGGTTTGTGAAATTACATCAAATCAAACCAATCATAGGTATATTTGAATTGTCAATTGTCTTTTGTAACGGTTTCGGCTTATATAGAATATATAAACATAATATACATATAGGACTATGGGTATTATCTACTTGGCTACCGAGACATTCTACGTAGTACTTACTCAGTAGTACATACACTTCTTTTACACTTGCTTACTTACACAATAAATCTTTACAACATATACACATACATACATACACTCACGCCTGTATCCCCGAAGGGGTAGGCAGAGGGATATTAAACACCCACAATTTGCCAAATATAATTTAATCCGACTTACGTATTAGGTGACAAATCTGTTACCGTCAACCGGACACTTTAGGAAATAGAGATAGGAAAATTGATTGTGTATTTTGAAAAGAAGGAAAAGGCAGAGGAGACAATGGATATTGCTTATAGGGATGGATTGGGAAGTGTTAGCAATAGCTCGAGCAGGTCAGGGCCGCGGGCCTGTCACTCGAACTGGAAGTCCGAGCCCTCTAACATCACTTTAAAAACTAAAACAAAAATATACAATGCAAAGATACATATTTATGCATAAGTACAAATATTTGAATCGAATCTGCGACCCCTAAAGTTGCAGTCGTATTCCCTGCCACTGTGTCATATAAAACAGATAAGATAATAGTTTTTTTTATGGTATAGGGGACAAACGGGGACGGGTCACCTGATGGTAAATGGCTACCGCCCCTCGTGGGCATCTGCAACTCAAAATTCACAAGTGCGTTGCTAGCCTTTAAGGTGGAAGTAAGGGAAGGGGGAAGAGGGGTAGAGGAGGGGAGAGGGGGAGAGAGAAGGCCGGTAACCTCACTCACTCAGCGAAAAGCAATGCAAGCATGCTTCATTGCCGGTTTTCTGTGAGCCGGCCCATACGCGCAGAAGCATAACTCTTCCACGAAAATGTACACATATATCGTAACATATACTAAGGTCTAAACGTTGGATGTATTACCTAACATTTAAATTAATTTCAGAGAAATAAATTGAGCGGTAAATAAAGTCCTACAGCATTACTTCAAACGAAAAATTCACCATCTACCAAAACAAGGGCAAATATTCAAATATCTACATACGTTTATACAGAATTCGGTGACCCGGCGATTTTTTCTCTTTGGCAACATCCCGACGGAAATAAAACAAGTCGCGAGTTATACGCCTGACAACATTTTGCTTCAAAAATCAAATGCAAACGCAAAAATCTTTGGTTTAAAAATCCGATTTCCGTGTAGACAAATAGCGTTAATATTTAATTGGATAAGCGGGGTTAGGTAATCTTGGAAAGCAGTTGAGAGCGCCTTCGACTACAATATTTACAAAGGTCTGCAAATAGTGGAATATTGAACCAAAAAAGTTGTTTTTATTGAATTAGCCTAACACTGTTACAACGTTTTGGGACTGAAGATGGCGGTGTTCGATTCGATTGTATTTGGTACGCAGAGAGCAGACAGTAGCTGTCGAATAATGATATTAATGCCGAGTAAATAATAGGATTAGTTTTATATTAACCATTTGTGTGTGTAAGTAAAGTTGTTGGATGAATATAAATCGGGACTTTGTAGAGGTGATATTTATACTTCCTGTCTTTTGTTAGAATTGTATTGATCTTGGATGTGACCTTAATGGTCAGTTAGTGTAGTAGTAAGTGTTATCTATCTATCTAGTATATGTATGGTTTTATGTTATATATGGTGTTATTGGATTCTGCTGTTCTAACTTTCTAACGAATAAGTCATATTTTAAGATGTGTGTAACTCAAACTTCAAATTTAATTTCAACATTTTCATACCATAAAATTGCTCAAAAAAATTTTTGAAATCGTTAATTTAAAAAAAAAAGAATATATATATATATATATATATATATTTTATAATCAAAAAATTTAGATCAACACATACCGTGTGTGTTTTAATATGCAGTGAGTGGCAACAATAGGTTGCATTGTTAAATATTGTTAAATGTAAACTCATAAAAAATCTCAAGTTAAATCTTAAACTACTTTGAGGTAAATAATCACATAGTAATTTTAAAATTGAATCAAGTCAAGTCAAGTAGGAAGCATATAGAAATTTGATGTTTTCGACTGTTCTTTAGGAGAGGGGAGGCAAAGGATTGCCGAAGGGCAAGTGTTGTAGTTTTATAAACACCGACAATCTCATCACGTGGGCTCGTTTAGCAACGTAATTGTATATTATAACTGCAAACTTTTAAAATAATATTTAGTAAAATAAATCTATTTGGAAGATATCAGGTTTATTTTACTTTTGGCAAACGACAATATTCACAATTGCGTGATGGCAACTCCAGTTTCGTTGGCCACAGCTACAAGTTATACGCGGCCAGTACATTAATGAACACTTTTGTACGATACCTGTTTGTTTCATTAATTAAAAACCTTTTAATATTTGCCTCAGGCAATTCCGACGTCATTGCAATGAAGTAATATTAACTTAACGAGTTGGGTTTATTACGGTACCGTAATTTGTAAATGGAAGTTCAAATACGGGGCGAAATAAAGTCAGCAATTGTATTGTCTGAAAATATTATAAAAATTGTTAACATTTATAAAGTTGTTTTGTCAAATAACGTGTTTTTATTCTAATATTAAAGATGTTGCAACACTTGTAGTTAGTAGCGTTGCATAGTAATTGAAAGGTCTAGCGTTTGTAATATTTGCCAACAACCAACAATATTGGACTCAAATACAAGCCAATAAATTGGGAACTAACTCTATATTAATATACTAGCTGTGCCCGCAACTTCGTCCGCGTGGGATAGTGTATTTAAGTGTATCGATAGTGTATCGAATCAACAGCCTAAATAATACGTTTCAAGCTTCTAGCTCTAAATATGACGATACTTCATTACAACTTTTAATCCCCACCTTTCAACCTATTTTTTCGCATTAAAAAGTAGCCAATGTCCTTTCTCAGGCTCTAGACTATCTGTGTACCAAATTTCATTTAAATCGGTTCAGTAGTTTTTGCGCGACAGACAGACATACAGAGTTACTTTCGCATTTATAATTTTAAATATTAGTACATTATTAGTAAATTAGTAAGGATTATGGCTATTTATGTTATTTCAATTAAGATACATTATATACGTTTGTAATAAACTATCTTTCGCCCGCTGCTTTACTCGCGTAAAAGTTATTTTGTTCATCCCTCGGGAACAGCAGTTTTTTCTGATGAAAGATACCCTACGTCCTTATTTCTACGCTTGAAAACGTGTATACGAAATTTCACGATGATAAGTTCAGCAGTTAACGAGTGAAAGCGTAACAAACAAATAAACAACAACTCACTTTCGCATTTATAATACTAGCTGTGCTTATCCCATAAAAAAATAGAAAAATTACCTTTACACAGACTTTACCTTTACTCAAAGACGTGGGCAAAAGCGAGTTTATAATAAGGTAATCGACCGTAAATATGTATAAACAAAATAAATATGAAAAGCGTTGTGAGTGACTTACTCCTTACCGCACCTATCAACACAGAAAACGAAAAAGAAATGAATGTCTTAAATTTTTTCTCGAATAATAAAAAAACAAAACAAAATCATATTTCATCACAATGGTCGGTCTAAACAAAACTTTAAACATTATAAAGAATGAAAGAACGTTGTTGTTTATCATCAAAATGTACTTATCAACTTTCGAAGATAGCTGTACCATTAAAAGAGTCCAAGACATAGATGACGGGACAAATGATAGCAAATTATTCTTTGCTGTAATTACGGTGAAACATATTAGGTTGGTTGATTGGTGGTATTCGCTGTATATTTATCGCCTACCTATAAGGTTAATATATAGGTCGAGTGTTTTAGATTGTATACAAAACGCAATCACTACGAATTTTGAATACGAGATTTTTATGAACGTGAATATTGATTCAGGTCTCGTTTTCAGACTGTATTCAAATTTCGTTTTGAGACTGTAAACTTTTATAACTTTTATGTATACTGAAAATATGTGTGGGTTATCTGATACTAAGCCTTAATTAGGTACCGATGGTTGCTTATTTTTTATTAAGGAAGGAAAAAATAATCCTCATAAATGAAACCAACATAAGATGCCTAGCAATGTTATCAAACAAAGAGCGGACGTCGACAACACCCAACGTCTTTCGGCAGGTCGCTCGACCTTAGCCGCAACATATAACGTACCATGAGCATGTTATAAGTAATTAGTACCTGTGTGTGAGGCTGAGCATGAGCAGTCAAATGTGCCCGCACAGCAAGATGGAGTCTAAGAGTCAGGTGGCCGTGAGAGTTTGCTGCGCGGCAGGCCCAACGCCCAGCATCGGCTACTTCTGCTCGCCGGATAGCCAGTGCGTCGTGAGACCGGCTGTATCGACCACCGCCTTCTCCGTCGCGGACGTCACGGAGTACTCCTCCACCAGTCTCACGGTACCAGCTAGAACAAGCAGAGGAAATAACCTAAGTATAAGTAGTGATAAATTAATTAACATTTATTTTGCTAATAGATCTTTTCAGACACTTACACGTCAAATAGTTCTGATTTAATAAACTTAAAAAAGTATCACCGACTTCAAATTGTAATAGGCTGTAATTTCTTTCGTTTCATTTTCCACCTTTACAGGTGAAATATTTTCTTCAAAATTTAATTTCCCGTATACCAAGCCCTTGAGTACAGCCAGTTAAATTAAAAAATAATTATAGAAACTGGTTCACAATTGGAGAAGATATTATAACATACACGCAAAAATAAAGAGTTGACTTGAAATCTCCTTCTTTTTTAAGTCGGTTAAAAACTAGATGTTGCTGACATTTCCTATGACTAGCCTTGAGAAGAAATGCCGAAACACACTTAAAGATCCAAGTCTACATAAAGTCAAAATTTGCAAATGCCATGAAATGTCAAGGATGGTCTTTATGTGAAAGAACCATGACAGTTTTGAGCTGACCGGACCGGTCACAAAACCCAGTAGACTAGATATAGTAATCACGGAACTTAACTACACGGGAAAAGAGAGCTAATATCATAATATCAGACTCATATGATTATTTTAATGTGTTTTTTACCGTCTGTGATTATTTTATTATCTGTAAGGTGGTTGGTTGAATCAAAGAATTTAATAGATTAAGTGTAATATATATTTTGATTATCAATCAGGTAGGAATCAGGTAAAAATAAAAGAAAACGGAAACACTTCTTAAGTACCGCTTAAGTGTTGATAAGTCTAATATTATAAAATCCTCAAGCGATGTGGAAAGTTGGAAACCACATCTTACTTTTTCATCGATAACCTCTGAGAACTACACACACTACACAACTACACTCTAGTAAGAACAAATTAAAAAAGTACATTCGTGTTAAAAAATTTATTACAAAAACAAAGAAGCTTATTTTTAAACATAAGTTCTTTATAGATAGTGTAGCATTAAATAGGCAGAGGATGCAATTAATTGATCAGGTTAATATGTACTCCATAGAGGTAGATAACATGTCTTCACAATATTTTGAGGACACAGGAGCTCTTCAAACAGAAATTAAGAAACTTGAGGAGCAACTGAGAACTATTAGTAGTAAATATGAGATTTCACAAAAACAAAGTAGGGAACAAGTTTTGGCAATAGGTAAACTAGTTAATTCATGCAATTGTAGGAATGATTCATTGTTGTTTTCTGATAACCACAATGAAACCACTAGTTCTTTAGACAGTTTGCCAGTAACATGTGTCAGTAATGTAGTTAATTTCCAGAATAGCAATACAACTATTCAACATCAATTGTACAGTACCAATAGCAAAATAATAATGTTTAGCGATGAAATTGGTAAAGGTTTAGGTATGTCAATGTCAAACTCAAATCAGGAATATTCATTCAGCAACTTTTGTATGCCAAACCTACCATATAATATGATTCTAGAAAAGGCTATTAGTGCAACTTTTGATACAAATACTAGTCTCATAATTTTCAGTGGCAATAGGGGTACTGTAAATAAAAAAACATTCATAAAATACTTTGAACAATTATCGGAACTCAATGTAAATAAAATAGTACTATTTACACTGCCAATTAGCAAAGGGTTGTCTCAACATGAAAAAAATATTAGGATTAATTTAAACATAACTATGTTTAATTTGACAAGCCAAATTAATGGTAGTTTTTATAATAAATTTCATTTAATCGACATCAATAGGATTGTCAATGATACTGTTTTTTCGACCACAGATAGTTATTATCTGCCGTATTATTTTAAAAGACAGATAACTGTTTCGTTATCATATTATTTTAGAATAATAGCCAAGAACTTGGCTAACCTGACAGCTCCTATAGAGCACCCCTTAGAATGTAAGAACACTGTAGCCAAACATTTGGCTTCACATAGTGCTCCTTCTGAGCTAATTAATAATATCTTTACTAATATTCATTCAGGCAATAGCTTGGCCGCACATTGTGACATAAATTCTTTAAATTAATTGCTAAGACAATAGAGCCTATCTCTTGCATATCAAATCATTTACTCAATAATGGTACTGTTAGTAAAAATATAAAAATAAATAAAAATTGTAGCAATAAAGTAAAAAAGTCAATGACCATAAACATAGTTCATCAAAATATTCAAGGATTATCTAGGAAAGACTTAGAAGTAGAATTATTTTTTGAAAAATATAATGTTGATGTTCTCTGTGTCACAGAGCATTGGCTACAAGCACACCAGTTAATACTAAATAATGAATTTTATTCTGCTAGAAGTGTGTATGTAAGAAAGAAGTCAATTCATGGAGGGTCTTTAATTTTTGTTCGTAATAGCATTAAGTGCAAAAACCGGAAAGATGTTGTAAATTTGTCTGTTGAGCGCACTGTTGAGCTTTCTTGTGTGGAACTGGAACACCATATTATAGTTAGTGTGTATCGGCCACCACAGAGTGACTTTAGCATATTTGAGTTAGTTATGGAAGAAGTTTTGAAGCGTTTATGTGTCAGTAGTAAGGTTTTAGTAGTTTGTGGAGATTTCAATATTAATATATTAGAAAAGTGTCCTATCAGTATAAGATTAGTGAGCCTATTTGAATCATTTAACTTAAATTATTTATTTTCTGAGCCAACAAGAATTACTTCTCACTCGGCAACTTGCTTAGATAACATCTTTTGCAATGGGGAATATTTAAATAGGTCAATTTTAAGTGATTTAACATCTGATCACTGTGGGCAATTTGTTACATTTCCTTGTATAAAAGAAAATAGAATAAACAAAACTATATGCAGGCCCATGACTAGTAACCGATTATTGAATTTTAGTAATAACATTAGTGATAAAGTTTCCAATTTAGATTGGACTCAAAGTGATCCAGATAAGCTTTACGGCGACTTATTCAATATGATAGAAATCGAATTTAACAGTATATTTAAGTCAAAAATAATAATGCAAAGGCCAAAGACGACATTCTGTGATTGGGCAACAACAGGAATATACAAAAGTAGAGAAAAGCTGTATGATTTATATGCCATGAAACAAAGTAATTTTGACCCAAAATTTCATGAATATGTCAAAAATTACTCAAAGATTTTTAAGAAAACATGTTCTATGGCAAAGTCTTTATACATAAGTAATAAGATTAAGTCTTCAAATAATAAAATAACAGCTACATGGAACATTATTAATAATGAAACTGGACGTAGTAAACCTCGAGATAACAATTTAAAATTAAATATTAATAATAGGTTTATAACAAACAACTTAGACATAGCTGAATCTTTTAATACCTTTTTCACAAATATACCAGTTAGTACAACTAGTACCTTGAATTCTTGTGCGTCCAGGTCTGAATTGTTGTTAAGGGCCAATGTAAACAAATGTAAGAACTTATTTAAATTTGAATTCATAAACCCCACAGACATTATAAAAACGTTTAAGTCTCTTAACTCTAAGAATTCAGGGGACTTATGGGGGATTTCTGTTAAATTAATAGAAACTATTATAATTGATATAGCGCCATTTCTAGCTATAACATTCAATCGATGTGTTGATTCTGGTGTTTTTCCTAACCTGATGAAGTATAGCAAAGTAATACCTTTATTCAAGAAGGGTTGTACAACTGAACCAAGTAACTTTAGGCCAATCTCAATCTTGCCGGCTATAAGTAAAATTTTTGAAAAAGTTATCCTGCAACAACTAGAAAGCCATTTTAATCGAAATAATTTATTGCACAAAGAACAATTTGGCTTTACAAAGGGTCGTTCAACAATTGATGCTGGTGCAACTCTTTTGAGACATATATTTAATGCATGGGAGAATTCGCAAGATGCGATAGGTGTATTTTGCGATCTCTCTAAAGCTTTTGACTGTGTAGAACACAACACGCTTATTCTTAAACTTAGGCATTATGGTGTTAATGGTATTGCTTTGGAACTAATTGTTTCTTACTTGAAAGATAGAATTCAACATGTAGATGTCAATGGAGCGAGGTCTTCTGGATTACCTGTTACTATGGGCGTTCCCCAGGGCTCTATACTGGGTCCTCTACTTTTTCTCATATATATAAACCATTTACCTTATTATTTAAAAGATCGCTGTGATATAGTTCTATTTGCTGATGATACGTCACTTATTTTCAAAGTCGATCGTAAAAAAACAGTTTTTGACGATGTGAATAGGGCGCTAAATGATGTATTGTATTGGTTTTCAACTAACAATCTCCTACTGAACTCAAATAAAACAAAGTGTGTGAGATTTACCATGCCAAATGTAAAACAGCTAGGCACTAATCTAACTCTAAATAATGAAATAATAAGTATTGTAGACTCAACAGTATTCTTGGGACTTACATTAGACAGTAAACTGCAATGGGGACCCCAGATAGACAGCCTTGCAGGTAGGCTTAGTTCGGCAGCTTACGCAGTATGGAAGGTACGTCAGCTCACTGATACGGACACAGCTAGGCTTGTTTATTTTAGCTACTTTCACAGCGTCATGTCCTATGGTATACTACTTTGGGGCAAGGTGGCTGATGTTGAAACGATTTTTATTCTTCAAAAAAGAGCCATCCGCTCAATATACAATTTAGGTTCTAGAGTCTCTCTTCGAGAGTTGTTTAAAGATATAGGTATTTTAACTGTTGCATCACAGTATATATTTGCAAATATTATGTTTGTTAGGCACAATATCAATGACTATAAGAAAAACAGTGATATACACAATATTAATACAAGAAACAAGTCTAAACTCGTTGCTACCTATCATCGCTTACATAAGGTACAAAACTCGTTCGAAGGTCTTGGTATACGTTTTTATAATAAAATTCCTATAGATGTAATCGACCTTCCTGTAGATAAATTTAAGCGTACTGTAAAAAATCACCTTATTAGGAAAGCCTACTATACGATCAACGATTATCTAAACGACAAACAGTCTTGGGCTTAAGGTGTCTTTAGGCATATACACACTAACTTCTTTGTCTTATAATTAGACTAAATTATTAACAAACCATTGTTAGTTGAAAGTAATGCGTGACGATTATTATGGTAATTTTGACTAGTAGTGATTTTTATCAGTATCTCGACTATGGCTCGTCATGCTCACTAAAATGTCATTGCTTGCGGCGTCGTCATGGGGCGGGTCGTTTCTTTCCCTCTGATATGGCGAAGGAGACGATGGCTGGTCCATGCGTCATACTCGTGAACGGGTGCTGCTTGGGGTGACTGGTCGGCTTAGTCAGCGATGCTTTAGCCTATACTATTATTTTGGTTCGTTCAACTGCAACTCTAGCCTCTTAATCCAGTCACGAATTAGTTTTAACAGTAGACTTTGTAACTGATGTGCACCTTGAATGATTTCTATGTTTAATAGGTTCGAACCTTCAACGGTATCACTGAGTGATATTTTTTGTTTGTGCGTTAGCTTTTGGAGCATTTCAATAAAATGTAATTCAGGTGGCAACAGCTTGCATCATGCTTATCTTTTATGTAACACTAATACCATTGTACCTGAAGATCTGACTTTTAAAAAGAGTGGCCATGAGTTTCTTTGCCAGTATTCTTCTCATAAGGCTCTACGCATTTTGGAAACTGGAAGTTATAGATCGACACAAGCAGGCAGTAGATTTTGGTGTTTTCACCTAATTTACCTCGACAATCCAGTACATGCTGTGGCGTCTATTTGCGTCGATCTATGATTTTTAACAGTAGCTTCAATTTAACGTTCATAAATGTCACTTAGTGTCTTAATTGAATAAATGATTTTGAATTTTGAATTTTTTGAATTTCGTGAACGGGTGCTGCTTGGGGTGACTGGTCGGCCTAGTCAGCGATGCTTTAGCCTATACTATTATTTTGGTTCGTTCAACTGCAACTCTAGCCTCTTAATCCAGTCACGAATTAGTTTTAACAGTAGACTTTGTAACTGATGTGCACCTTGAATGATTTCTATGTTTAATAGGTTCGAACCTTCAACGGTCTCACTGAGTGATATTTTTTGTTTGTACGTTAGCTTTTGGAGCATTTCAATAAAATGTAGTATTCAGGTGGCAACAGCTTGCATCATGCTTATCTTTTATGTAACACTAATACCATTGTACCTGAAGATCTGACTTTTAAAAAGAGTGGCCATGAGTTTCTTTGCCAGTATTCTTCTCATAAGGCTCTACGCATTTTGGAAACTGGAAGTTATAGATCGACACAAGCAGGCAGTAGATTTTGGTGTTTTCACCTAATTTACCTCGACAATCCAGTACATGCTGTGGCGTCTATTTGCGTCGATCTATGATTTTTAACAGTAGCTTCAATTTAACGTTCATAAATGTCACTTAGTGTCTTAATTGAATAAATGATTTTGAATTTGAAAATTTGAATTTGAGATTCTCTGATACTTTTTATTTGAAATATTGATTAAGATTCAGACATTTTTGATACCTGTAAGTCTTAAACTTCACTTCGGCGAGAATTCAAGAACTTCGAACAATATTGTGTAGTTACAATCATACTATATTGAGTGAGGTTTAGATGAAAACTTACAGTTCAATTAAATTATTTTAAAGGGAATAAAACACAGGCTTGTAAACAAAAAATGACGTCACACGTTTCCCCTCACATTCTCTTCAACCTATATTTGAATCAGCACCATTTCTCCACATATACAGAAAAGCGACTTGTTTAATGCATTACTTTTTCTCCGTCGGTTGCTAGGCAACGGCACGCGCTCGGTCATTACCAGGGACAAAGAAAGTAGTTGTAGTTACGACTGCCTTTACAAGTGTTGCTAGGGAAAACTGGGAATAGTTCGCAAGATCAGAAATTCTACCTAAAGTTGTTAAGAACATTTGAGTGCTGAAGTTAAAGCTGAAGTAATTTAAATTTTAGTTTAGACATCTCACTTTGGGATTTAATCTAAAAGTTAAGTTTATGATTACCCGGCCAGGGTTGCTGTGGTTCAGTAATTTACAAGTTTAAAAATATTGAGATAAAACTATCCTATGTCTCAAGTTGCACCAAACTGCACACAGTGTGCAAAATTTAATTAAAACCGGTTTATTATTTTAGAAGGTCGAAGAAGCAACGTGACACGAAATTTGTATACATACAAAAATATTATGTGTTGGTGTAGACACAAAAAATGTCTTTTTCAATTTAACAGTAAATTTTGTCAAACAACCTCACCCTCGGGAACGGTACTTTCTTCAGGATAAAAGGCTCCCTATGTCCTTTTATATAATAGTGACAACAAAAATGCAATACTTAATGATGATCGGTTGAGTGGATAAGGCGTTAAGGCACACACACACACACACACACAAACATGTAACAGACAAAAAATATGTACAAACGAACTGACTTTTGTAATTGACTGGCCTGTTGGCCTAATGGTTAGTGACCCTGACTGCTACGCCGTAAGTCGTGGGTTCGATCCCACCCGAGTCTGGGTGTTCTTTGTGTCCGTTGTTTGTATGTTTGTAAAGTCCCCCGTGACACAGGAGTCATTCCTAATGCGGGACTTGTGTTTTAAATAATAAAAAAAGTTAAAATAAATTATAGTTAGGACTAGGATAATACATTCCTGAAAAACCTCGAAGTGATGCAGTATATTCTGAACGTCATGAAAATGCTTAATAATCATAAAAAGCAGGGTGCATCCATTGTCTTTAATAAAATAATTCGTGAGGATGAATATATTGTTTAATTATTTTCAGCTTAAATCCCTTTGTTGCACTTGACGTGACCTGAAAAGTCTATTTGTTTTCATTATAAAACGCAGTTGTTGTTGATTCAACATTTGTGGGATTTTTCCAAAATACTCACCGTTCGCGATAGTATACTATCATATCTATCTCCAATACATATAAATATCTCAAATTACATGATTAACATTTATTTATTTATTGTTCATATTTAAATTAAATAAAGATTCTACATTTACGAATAAATATGTATAATACATTTGGTAATATTTATCCGTTGTATTGTGGTGAACTTAAAGCTGTGTTTTTTTTTTCAGAAAACCATGGGAGTAAATAGCATAGAAAACAGGAACAGGATAAAAAGAAGATCCACAGCTGTCCTGTACGTCATGTATGAGAAGGAGTTCAAAGGAAAGAAGATGATTTTACGATAGGTTTTCATCAAGTTGTGAAGTAGCAGCAAATATTTTCACTGAACACGACTACAAAATTACAAAGGACAAGGGTTGTTGTCTTTTATGTATTATTTGTTACCTTTTCCCTTTGTAATATATATTATATATCTGGGAGCATGGAAGTGACCCCGCCAAGTCAAGCGAAAAAAACAAAGGCACAACCGTACCATCTTTTCTCGTCTTAGTTCGTTGTGGATGGAGCTAGAAGTCACTATAAAATGTTGTTAAGCAACTAATAAAGTAACAAGTAGATCTCACTCTCTCATTTTTGCAGTAAAAGAACTGTGTTGAGACTTGCGAGACTTGGATTTCTTATATTTATGTTATGTTTTTGATGGGATAGCATATTTCAGACTTATTTAGTCTTAAATATAATACAATAATATACCCAAATAACTATTGGTTTTATTATTGTACCTACAAATAAAAGGTTTATAAATATATATTATTTTCTAAATAATTAAGGAAATCCATCTCTATTCATTGTCTGTTACAACATAAACCCAAACTCACTGACTAGGTTATTGGAGTTGTAAAGTTTATCAACACTTTGTAACACGAGCTCCCCTTGTTTCCTGTCCAGTACCTGATTAGCGCTTTGTTTAAACTTTCACTAACAAAATCAAAGGGATGCCAACTGATAAGTCAAATTATTTTCCTAAAATTTCTATTCTAAGCGCAATTCATATAAAAATCAGTCAGTTGTAAGACTGCACGAAGTTAACATGACTTCACAATTTATTTTCATATACATATATATATAATTAGGTTAAAAATAAAAAGTAGGTAATAACATAATCGAAATGTATTCATAGGGTACACTGGAAGTTCTGCGCTCCTAGCCGCTGATAAATGTTTGAATTTCGAATGTTATATTTTTTAAATATAAGAAACTCGGCTCCGTCTTACGAATTTTCGATCAGGTTACGTGTTCTGACGCGAGTTTAACATTTTTTACCCATCCCAAAAAGTTCACAACGCCGCTAAAAAGGTTTTCACTTCAAAAATAATTCAACAAGTATTAGACTTTATTGTCATAATTATTCACTCATTTCGGTAACAGGTGAATAGGTTTCTATTGGATAGGCGTGTACCATCTTCGTCTTCATCGTCACTTTCCATCAGGTGAGTTGGAAGACAAACGCTACATTCGGGTTTATTGATGGGAGTATTGATAAAATTATGCTAAGACGTTAAGTCACGAATTATATTATTGTACACTATTCATTTGGGTTACTGATCATTAAAAATGTATTTAAGCTAGAAAATATTTCAAATCTGAATAAGAGGTGTAAACTTATTCCATTAAGGTCTATGTAATTTAAATAAATTATCCATTTCATCCAAAATGCCACTGAGTTATAGCTACGTCACATATTGTTATAGCAAGTTTTTTTTAAATTAACTTCTTTGGTAATTACGGGTTGTCGTCGTCGATCTCGTATGAAAATATATGTAATACAAGAACCGACTTCTAGAACGTTTATAGTTGTCATATAAATACGTTATTAAGAATCGTGCTCTTTTTGTGCGACGCAAGGGTCTTTCTGACCCGTCTAATTAGGTTTGGAAGGTCAACGCGACTGACGACATGTTGACCACACGTTACAAGGACAAAGGACAATGTTTTATTACGTTATAGTAACAATGTCATGTTTGTAATATGGTTACGACGGAAAATTGCTTGGTCGCCCCGAGCCTTAACCCTGCTGATAAGGTACCTACCTACATTCATTGTTAATCCTGTAAGTTTGGTAAAAGTTCATTTTTTTTCTTTTGAGCCAGGTACCGACTTATGTATGGAAGTTGAATTTTATAACTGAATTTGTTCAGGATTTGAACGCTTTGAAATTGTATATTTTACGTTGTTTTGACTGCGACGAAATTACTTTGTCGTGTCCTATGTGGTTTCGGCACAGTAAACGAAAAAGTTTCTCCAGTTCGGAACTAGACCAGAATAAACGCTTAAAAAAATATCATTACTTTTATTAAGGTACTTGTCGGTAAATCATGGTCAAACTACAATCGCATAATGTTAGTACCTGCGCTATCAGGGATAATTCTGCTTACCGAAGCAGGGATCTCAGCATTTGTTTGTATTTGAACGAGCTGTGTAGGCTATTGCAATATCTAACGTATTTACATAGTTTAGTTAGCTAAACCTCAACACATGTTACTTATGATTATCATTTTTACAACTAAAATAGAATTAGTAGTAGGAGAATTAGAATTAGTATATTCACAGCACTAACGATCACATTAGATAATACAATCTCCACCTGCAACCCAATTCGCGCCAACATGAACAAAACACTTTTCTAGTAATAGTATAATTTATATCTCCTTATTCCTATTCGGATTATTCACGTTCAATTACATATTAAAATACATTATGCTTTAGAAAACAAAAAGTGAATCAAATTACAAAGTAAAAATAAGTTCCACTATCTACCTCCTGGATCCGTTATTACATCATCGTCACTAAGCCTAATCTGTTGGACTCGTCAAAACGAATCATGTGATTAGTTTTGACGAGTTGTTTACTAGTACCCACAAAAGAGTTTCGTTATCTCTCTCCTGGCTTAATCTTCAGATCAGCTTCAAGATGTCAAATTATAGTATTGTAGTCCGAACGACATATACATACCAATTTTCATTTCGATACAATTACAAGTAGAAGAACAATTAGACAGACAGACAATTAGAAGGAAGTTAAAATTTACTTCCAAGATTTGTTTACATATTTAGTTATTACTATTGAAGCTAATAAAAGTGTGTTAAGAATGGTGATTGATCCTGCAGTTTATGGATAAAATGCACACAAACTATTTCAATGTGTTATTATATTATTAATTGCTTTTAGTTATTACATCAGCCATTCGTCCGCCATATAAGCCTCTCCCTGAGACTTTCACAATGGGCTGTCTCCGACTATTCTCAGGATAATGCTGTCCACCGTTTTATCAAATTATCGGTCCATTTAGATGGATGATATTATACGATATGACTTTTAGTACGCTAACGCCACTCGGAGTAAGTTTTTAAATCTTTAATGCTAATAGCAAGAATTATGTCATTAAGTTGCTTTGTCTTGAGTACTGATTTATTTGTCACTACTGTTTACCTGCGTTTACGGTCACTACTCTATGATTTTACGGATTTTACATAGCATATAACCTTATTCACTTACAGCCGTTTCCAATCAACAAGGCTTAGTTACCGATAGATCGATATCTCCAAAAAACAGACAGGTCCTATCTATCTATCGTCTGCGT
Source organism: Euplagia quadripunctaria (assembly GCA_963859945.1). Classification (NCBI taxonomy): domain Eukaryota; kingdom Metazoa; phylum Arthropoda; class Insecta; order Lepidoptera; family Erebidae; genus Euplagia; species Euplagia quadripunctaria. The sequence continues at coordinate 26,894,132 of OY982561.1, forward strand.
TTCATAATCAAAGATAAGTGCTACCTATCTTCATCCAACGAAGGGTAGCGCCTTTCCTTTCGTCTATTCACGCCTCTATAACATCTCGTTTTTTGTTAACCACTTAACAATAATCACCCGTGAAACCGTTCTAGTTTTTATAGATTTTAATTTTTTTTTAATCAATGAAAGCGGCCCATGACAAAATATGAGACAATGATGCTAAATGTTGTCTCAAATAACAAAGCAATGAATGCAATAGTAGAATCTAAGTACAGACTTGTTAACAAATGATTGTTTTTTTTTTTTCGATTTTTTGATTTGAATAAAAATAAAACATCATTGAAATCTAATTGACATAAATAGAAGCAGCTATAGTAGTACGTATTCTGTTAAAACGAATTTACTTTTTAAATTAGTATTACACTAAATCTGTAATATAAGTTAGTACTAAATTATTTATTAAACTGGTTTACAGCAGACTCAGTATAAATCTGTTTGCATAGTACTTATTCACGTCATTTAAGTTCATGGTCATTTAATTTCTTCACCACAATTAAAATTTTAAATAATTCCAACTACAATATTATTAGTATATTTTTCCTACTTCAACTATTCATTTTTAAAAAGTTATCCTTGTCAAAACAGCCAATGTTGACAGATAAGCAAATGATACTTGAGTTAGCTCCGTCTATCGAAAAGTAACTTAAATTTTATATTGAAATGAAAGTAAGAACCATTTGTATGTAGGTTCCTATCTCTAGTAAGCTTACTGTCCTCTCGACGATAGACAACTTCAGTAGAACGTGCTTTACCCCAGTAGGATATTGAAAAGCAAGTAAGGACCAAAGGATAGATTTGTCTAGCTTTTGTAGGTGGAATTAAAAGGTTATTGAAAACGGCCGTTAATACTTTATCCAATACAAAAATAATTATTCAAATCTGACCGATAGTTCCATAGAATCAAATGAAATAGTCTGTAGCAATATTGTATTAGTATAAATGAAACATCGTAGAGTTATACTAAGTATAGCTAACTAACCGAGTCTACCGACATGATTGTGCCTCAATACGGAGAACCGCAGCCCAACTCACAATATACAGCATAGCACAACGACATTTCACTGTGTATTCACTGAATGTTCCCTTTAACTTCATTGTCGCTTTATAACTAAGGCTTTGTTAGTTCATATTAGTTAGCAGGTACATAATTAGAGGGTATTCTAATTCTGTCCCTGAATTACGCAAAGCTGTATAGCAAGGTAAAGTGATCAAAGTAAGTCAACTTAGTTTTACACATAAATGGTGAATAATTAATTAAAAGAGGAGTAAATAGGGATTTAAGGGTAATGAGAGAGGAAGACAGTATTATGTAAGGTGTTGATAGTAAATAGATATGATTAAAATAATACTAACTAATATTATAAATGCGAAAGTGAGTTTGTTTGAGTATTTGTTTGTCACGCTTTCACGCCTTAACTACTCAACCTATCATCGTGAAATTTTGCGCACACCTTGCCAAGGGTACGGAAAAGGACTAAGAGACAATAAAGATAAAAAAAGGATTCATCTCTTAATTTTCCACTCTTAGAGCTAGAATATTTTATTCAAACCAACTTTGGGTAAAACCAATTCAATTAAAAAAGGATGATTGAAATCGGCTCAAAAATGGTCAAGATATCGCGTAACATACATCTCAAAGGCTGGCAACGCACTTGTGACCCTTGAGTTGCAGGTGTCCGTGGGCGGTGGTAGTAACTTACCACCAAGTGAACCGTCTGCTCGCTTACCTCCACTATCATTAAAAAAACAGTCGAATTGAGAAAATCCTCCTTTTTAAATTCGGTTAAAATTTACTGACACTACACAAAAAATAGTAACATGAAAATTTACAATATTTATGATATTTTTTTGCTCAATCTAATTATACCTAAAATAATTTTTTTAGCTCTGATTTTCAGGCTGACTTAACTTTTTATCCTACAATACTAGACTATCCATTTTTGTAAAAGGTTGTTTATGTAAACTTTTTATTTTATAAAAATTTCCACCGCATCTCGTAGATACTTTTGCATTAAAAAGTTGTGTGTTATACAATCTATCAAAGTAACTTCACTTGCCGTTCCTGCACAAATCGGAAAATCAGAATTAACTAATTCAATGTTCACAATAGCCCCAGTTGTATTTGTTACAAATCTCAACCGGTTCTCAAACGAGGCAAGGGCTTCAATTGAGGCGGATTCATACGAGGCGGGGCATTGAGGCATCGTATCAAAGTCTGCAGGAGCGAGTCGTTGATCGGCTCCCCGGGGGCAGCGTTCAACGCCTGATGGATACAGCCTTGACTTGCCTGCGGATATAAGTGCATGGTACAACTTATAAGTTATAGAGAGTATGTATGTGCTAACAATGCTACTCAAATGTTGTTTTTAAATTAAAAGAAATAAAGTGACCTTATTAAATGTTTATATGATAATAACAATTGAGAGAAAATGTAATTAATGTTTTTAACAGTTTTACTCAAAGCTTACCTTTACATTAATAATAATTAAATAATTAAATTAAATAAAAAATCACGGTTAAATCAATCTACGTATAAACGTAGATTGATTTAACCGTGAAGAGAGACTAGAGACTTAGTTGAGTTTTAGACATTTTAATTATGAGTCAGGAAGGAAAGGAGGAGGAAATCAGTTATTTAGTCATTCTATGTTTCATCGCAAAAGTAATGAAGTTGTCAGTAAAAAGGCAGGTTGAGCATCACTATTTTAATTATTTAAATATATATATTAATTGTTTAAAGTTAATTCTAAATCAGGGTTTTTTTTTTATGTAAACTCAAAAAATATTTGAAAGTTGTATGTAATATGGTAGGGTATGTAATATTATTTTAATATAAATCAAATATGAAAAAAGAAATATTTCTGTTTATGCTACTATTAACTATTAACGATAACATATTGAAAGCTTAACCGCTTGTGCCCTGTACCGTAACCTGAAAAATTTCCTCATATTATTTATATGATCGCGTAAATTCGTTCATTACCCGAGGGTTACGTGCGTCAGCTTGTGGTTTTGATCTTGAACGTAAATATATAGTGGGTTCGAGATGCCTCGAGGAACGATACCCGATAAGATATTTTTAATGAACATGTGGCAAGCTTAGGCAAAAATATCGATACAAATTGAGATGCCGTAATATCCTTTTAATAAAGTAATTTAGAGTCGGTGTCAGAACTTAAGTTAAGGGCGCCCGAGTTGTAGAATTTAGCTTAGTAACACTTTGAGTGGTTATCGGTAAGATACCTATGAAAACCTTTAACACGATTTTTTTTAGGCTGACTCAACTAATTATATCGGTTTAACACAACGATCCTAAAATATAACTACACATTTCTGTAGAAGGTTGTTATGTAAACATTCCATTTTATAATAATCTCCACTGCATCTCGTAGATACTTTAGCATTGAAAATTTATATTGCTTTTAAATTGTAAACCACATATAAAAGTGTGATAAGACCGCCGATTGTAATACCTTAATATTTGTAACTTGTGGGCACTATTTACTACTTTAAGGTGTACATTATAGAGAAATAAATAAAACAAAACTAGCTCTATTTTCGGTTCCTGCACATTTCGGCAAATCAGAATTAACTTAATACGAATAGAATATTTATTTATTTGCACAGAAATATAATAATAGGTACATGAGATAATGGTGTTATCAAGAATGTTTTTTTGGTCCTTTTACAATCTGCCATAAGTTAGGCATGCAAATTATAAGCTACAAATATAAATAGTTATAAATAAAAAAAAAATGGTTTTAAAAAAATTTAAATTATTAAATAAGAATCACTGAACACATTAAATATTAGAATAATGTCAGAATAAATTTTGTAAAATCATTTATTTAACATTAGTTGAAAACTAAAAACTCATTTCAAAATTCATTAATTGAATAATAGCACTTTTCAAGTAACAGAGCTCTCAGTTTGTTTTTGAATATTTGGATTGTGTCATGAATTTAATTATATACGAGTATAATAGGGCCCACGAATGGTCATAATTGTGCGTTGCCAGTACTGTGGCATTAATCGATGGAGATCTGGTGATGCTACTCTAATTTTCTGCTGGCGACAGCAGCAAAGAAAAACATTTTGCTTCGAATTAAATCTACTATCTCTCCCTCAGAGGATGAGCTAACCGAGAAACGCAAAGGGAAGATCTTCCGACAAACAACTCAAGACCCGATATTCAATATAATTATACAATACAAACATCGATACAAAGAAATAAAAGGTCACGAAACATTTCCCCTGATAAGCAATAAAATTGCAGTTAACAGTTTTTTTATGGTATAGGGCGCAAACGCGCAGACGGGTCACCTCATGGTAAATGACTGCCGCCGCCCATGAACACTTGCAACTCAAGAGTCACAAGGGCGTTGCCGGCCTTTAAGGTGGGAGTAGGGGAAGAGCAAGAAGACGGGAGAGGAGGATTAGAGGGGAGGACAGGGGGGAGAGGGGAAGGACGGGAATAGGGGAGATTAATTTTGATAGTAACCAACTTCTACCCCAACACTTGTCCGCAACCACGGTCAACTCGATGCACCGGGCTTTTCTACTCATGACCTCATTTTCCTTTCTTACATCCTTAAACCTCCTAAACCCCCTCCCAGAGTATTGCATAGGCGTTGTTTTCGTCGAATTGATGTTGACAAGTTACGCAGTGATGCTTCCAAAGTCAACAGGGATGTAGTAACCGTGGGTCCAAACGTGGATGCTAAAGTCGATGCCTTTAACGGTATAGTTCTCACCCTTTACGACACACATGCTCCTATAAGGAAGGTTAGAATTAAGAGGCTACCTGCTGCACCCTGGATGTCGAAGGAGGTTCTTTTGGCTATGCGGCGAAGAGATAGAGCGTTCAGTAAATTAAAAAAGGACCGCACAGAGGAGAAGCGAAATCTGTACAGAGTAGCAAGAAATCGTTGTAATCAGGTGATACGCAACGCGAAACGCCGACACATTGTCGACAACCTCGCTTGTTCTTCCATCGCCAACACCTGGAAGTTCCTTGGGACTCTGGGTATTGGTAAACAGCGTCCTGCTAACGTGCAGAAGATAGTTGGTTTGGATTATATAAATCGCCATTTCTCTACATCTGCTCATTTGGATCACGAAACTAAATATCGGACTGTTAATTACTTAGCGGGCCTAAATTGTCCCAATATAAACTTTTTCCACTTTTCTCCAGTTGCTCAGGGTGAGATAAAAAAGGTAATACTTTCCATCAATTCTAACGCTGTAGGATTTGATCAAATCAGCAGACGTATGATCACAACTATTCTTGATCAAGTTTTACCTGTAATCTCCCATATTATTAACTTCTCCTTAGATTCCGGCATTTTCCCCTCACTTTGGCGTAAAGCCTTCATCATTCCTCTACCCAAAATAGCAAATCCCACACTTCCTAATCAGTTTAGACCTATCTCTATTCTTCCCTTCCTCTCTAAAATGCTAGAATATTGTGTGCATAAACAGTTATCTGTTTTTATTTACAAGAATAACCTTTTAAGACCATTTCAATCTGGTTTCAGGCCTAGTTATAGCACTACCACCGCTCTCCTTAAAGTGACTGGCGATATTAGGGCGGCCATGGAAGACACAAAAGTGACAGTCTTGGTACTGGTAGATTTTTCAAACGCCTTCAATACTGTCAGTCACACTATAATCCTGTCTATCCTCTCCTATCTTATGATCTCATCTGAAGCACTGGAATGGTTCTCATCTTATCTTCAGGGACGCCAGCAGTCTGTTCGTGTCGACGACTTGTCTTCGAGCTGGTGCGATGTTAGCTCTGGTGTCCCTCAAGGCGGTCTTCTTTCTCCTTTGCTATTTTCTGTGTTTATTAATCTCCTAACCCTTGAACTTCAATGTGCGTATCATCTGTATGCCGACTACTTGCAACTGTACTCCCAAGCTAAGGTTGAAAACTTAACAACAGCTATTGACATGGTTAATAGAGACCTCGAAGTCATTGAAAACTGGTCTAACAGGTTTGGGTTATCTGTTAACCCGACAAAGTGTCAAGTCATTGTAATTGGTAGTCACCGATCGATAACTAGAGTCGACTCTGACGCGCTCCCTGCTGTTATTTTTAACGGTACAACTATACTCATTTGTCGCTCGGTGAAAAACCTGGGCTTACATCTCGACTCTGTGCTAAATTGGCGCGACTAAGTTACAAACGTATGTCAAAGGGTTACCGGAACCCTCAGAGCTATATATCGCCTAAAAAAATTTCTACTTGCGAAAACTAAGACCACCCTCGTGAAAACTCTCATCTTTCCCTTAATTGACTATGGTGATATGTGCTGCTATGACCTGAATGCAGATCTTCTCGATAAATTAGACCGTCTTCTTAATAACTGCATTCGATTCATTTTTAATCTTCGTAAATATTACCATATTTCCACCTTTCGTTCCCAGCTTAGATGGTTGCCAATTCGTCAACGCCGAAAAATACGCGCACTCACTACCCTATTCACTATCCTCAATTCCCCATCTCCTCCTACTTATTTAACACCACACTTCCAACTATTGTGTAATAACCATGACAGAAACCTTCGGTCGTCAACTAACCTACTTCTACTTTGTCCCTCTCACACCGCTGGGTTTATTGGTTCTTCTTTCTCGGTTCAGTCTATTCTACTATGGAATGCGCTTCCTCTCGAGGTCAGGATGGCTACTAATCGTTATTCTTTTAAAGTGAAAGTAAAGGAGCTCTTACTCAAAGAGTTAGCAGATTCAACTCTTCAATAGTTATTTAATAGTCATTGAATATTGTTAAAATATATATACCTATTGGATATATATACTCAGGTATGTGATAATAGGTTTACGGTGATCATGTCTACATTTATGCATGTTTTGTTGATGTTTATGTAAGTATATGATATGTATTTATATAGTATATGTATGTATATATATATGTATGTATTAGGCTACAGAAAAATGTTAATTTGTACTCCATTTACTGTACACTTACTTAAAATAATCTTTAATTGCACCTACTTCTTCTTTTCTCTGCATCACTCAATGGTTGACTAGTAAAGAATGCCTTAGGCATTAAGTCCGCCAATGTACCAAATGTGCATAAAGTTATAAATAAATCAATAAATAAATAAAATATATTTAGTTAGATATTTAGAAGCACAGACATAGCCCATATTTGAAATTCTTGATCGAAATAAACTTGACCTTGTACTTTAAAAATAATACATCACAAACAATTAATCAAACCAAAAACATAAAATTAAACTTATATCCTACAAATAAAATACATTGTTACAGTATTTAGTCTTTATTTTCATTAAAAGAACAACATCTTTTTTAGTACCTTGCAAAATTTTGTGGTAGCGGCGAAGCGATTACGTCTTACCCTAAAGGCACCTCGCGGCAAACTGACGAAATAGAGTGATTGCGATGTTAGGGTGAATGAATGTTACAGAAGATAGGTGTTTGTTGAATCTTTTAATTATTTGTTTTTGAGAATTGTCACTAGCCCATATTAAAGCACTAGCCCACTTTTAGTTACTTTCCTCTACGAGGTATAACTATAAAAATACAAGTCGGTTAACTGTCAATTTGCTTGTTGGTATTGGACAAAAAACTAATATTTTATCTGTAGTATTGGTGTTATTTTGGTCATCGGACAGAGACCGAATTGATTTAAATCGGTCGAGAAGCTATTTATTGTTATCATTCTCTGTGTGACTGTTGAGAAAATTTTAAACTAACATATCTATTTAACCCGCTAGCTATCTATCAAAGTCAAATAAAGTTCAACGTTGATCTGAAACACTAATGTATAAAATAGTCTAAGTTTTAACATTATACAGCTCGGTACCAATAAGTTATACAAAGTGGCGGATCTTCTTTATAAATAATATTGACCTGCACGAAAAATTATGTATAATAATGTTCTGGACCGAAACTAGGTATAGCTTGTTCCGTGTTTCGTCCATATTTTTTTTATTAATGCATACAAAGTATACTTTGAACGTAACAGTTCAAAGGTGGCGGGTCTTTAACAAATATAAGTGATTATATATCTTCGAAAATCAACAACAATAGCATAAACCAGAGCGAAAGCTTCAAAGAAGAGATTAGGTGGGGGGGTTGTCCTCTGGAGTCCTTAATATTTAATGTGCTTACATAGAGTGAGAAATTCTCGGAACAGACACTAACGTAGGTAGAAGCGAATGTTGTGGTTAACTATAATAACATTGAATATATATTTGATTGGAAACTTAAACCGGACTGGTAAGAAATTATGAAGTGAAAATGTAAATTTGATATCACCGATTACGAAATTAATTTCTGGCAATAACACGTAACTTTATTTATAGAAATCTAAATTCTTTCTACCTAGTCGTTTGAAGCATCTAGAAGACAACTAATTATTTTAAAATGTCAAAACGAAATTAAGGAGTTTTTACAAATAATGAGTACAACATTATTTTCTAACATTTGATGTACATAATTTAGCAAATAATACTCATTTCGTCTGTGAATGTATCTGCTATATTTGTAATATTTCAAATATATTTGCATGACACAGACATCAACGTTCTTTGATAAAATATATATTTTAGAAAAATATTATGTTACATTGTAACAAGTAACTTGTAAAAAAAACATGTTGAAAAAGAGTGTCCTTGGAGTTTCCTGCCTGTTCTTCTGCATAGGATCTACGTATTGGAACAGGTAGCTAGCTTCACGACTGACTTATACTGACTGACTCCTACTCCTGACAATTCAAAAATATCTACAATGGGTTTACTTGAAATAAATATTTTTGATTTTAAAAAGGTGTGCCCAGGATAATGAAGATATTTTTTTTTTAATCTGAGTATAAATATTATCTATTGTAATTTTTCCATCCCTCGGGAACACTACTTCTACTTTTTTTCAGGGTTGAAGGTAATCTATGTCCTCCTCTGTATCCCTAGTAACGTGAATGCAAAATTTCATGATGATCGGATGCCAGATATGGCAGCGCATAAAATATTTTTATTTTTTCTTTTTAAAGTAATAACTTCACACACCTCACACACGGCCATCAGATCCCAAACTAGGCAAAACCTGTAACTATGGTAACCAGACTGCTGATAAACATACTCATGTATTTCTAAATACATAGATGTTATAGATAAATTACATTTAGACACAGAACAAATGATTATGCTCATCACACAATTATTTTTTCTGGGTGAGAATCGAACCATCGACCTCTAGCTCAGCAGTCAGGATCACTAACCACTAGACCAACAGACCATATGAACAAACATACATTGATTTTCATACAAGGTTTGGATGATGGGAAGTGGCTATCGGTATCTGTATAATACATTCGCGATACTTGCCACAGAAAAAAAAAGTGCTGTCTTATTATCTTCGGTACGGTTCTGACGGTCAGCTCCAATACGGGCAAAATTGATTTGATGTCGAATGGGTGACTTACAAAATTTTTCAGAAAACTCTTGACTCAAAACATTATCTTAAAACTCAAATGACGTTTTCTGTGACTGTGAAATTACATAACAGCAATTTCTCCAAGAGAACCGGAAGCGGTAGCAGTGACGTCACAGGTAGCGGATACAACCTCGGGAGTAGGATTTATTCGTTCCGGCACGGCGGCGCTAGGTGGCGTAGGCGTCTCTCTTCTTGAAGGATAAAATTCAAGGAATATTGCGGGATATTTTCCATTTGAGGTTTTTGTTGTTCAGTTCTTTTTTCAAACTCAATGGGTAATTCAATTAAGTTGTTGATTCATGAATTTCTACTTTGTGAGGTAAAGACGGGACAAATTAAGGGTAACAATAAGATATTATACGAGATCGGGCAGCTATGAATTGAATCTCTCAAGTTTTAAATAGTAAATTAATATGTATGCATGAATATATTCTTTCTTTTATTTTTCTTTAAAAAAGACAACCCCTGTGTCGCGTTGGGCTTCACAAACATTCAAACAACGGACACAAAGAACACCCAGACTCGGGATAACTATTTGTGGATCACACAAATTTTTGTCCTGTGTGGGATTTGAACCCACAACACTCGGTGCGGCGTAGTGGTGGGGTGACCACTTAAACCGTGCTGTATATCTATTTGCAGTTGTCTGGTTGTTTTTATGATTAATATGTATGTTTGTTTTCAATAATGAAAAGACTATCATGTGTCTCAGAATGTTAAAGAAATTTAAAAAATCAGGTTTTCAAACGACAATGTAACCTAGTAAAACTCTAATGATATTAATGTACCTAATTGTTTTAGTTAGTTACATTAGAAAGCTTTCTACTTTTGTTATGTCTATTTGTATATATGTTTGTGAGAATCATAATTTTTAAAAGGCCATATTTATAGTCTAACATCGTAATCTAATATTTACGTGAAGATAAATCTTTGTACGCATTATAAAGAAGAATCAAAGAAGCAAAGAAAATGTCGCGAACGTGAAGGCCGTGACCGTGTATCTGTATACAAAATTTCGAAATTCGAAATCGTTAGAGCCGTTTCCGAGATACCCGAAATATATATATATATATATATATACATGTAGAATCCTCAGACACAGGACTAGGCACAATGTGGGCAGGAAGTGGGTACGGTCGGTGAGAAAACTCCCTTTTGATATTAAATCACTGATTCATTGTAAACACGCAAAGAAACACTGTACACTTGTACAGTTCCTAGGTTAGTGTTGACTCGTCGATGATCAAACTCAAAGTGAACTCGTCCGTCCGCAGGCCAACACCCTCCGCCTAGACTCTGCGTAACGCCGATAAATGGCGCTTATGTTCCTTTCTGGTAAATTTATTATAGAGGGCGTTCTAAGCACTAATGACCGAAAATGTGACATATATATATATATATATATATATATATATATATATATATATATATATATATATATATATATATATATATATAAATAAAAACATACATAAAACAATTGCTCGTATAAAGTAATAAGATTATAAACGTGAAAGTTTGATTATATATTCCCACGGCATCGGGAATTACGCGGGTGAACCCACGGGGTGCAGCTAGTTTGTTATAAAGCGTCCAGTATACGCTCATGTTGACCCATTATATTATACAATGTCATGGTCTATACGATGACAGTTCAAGTTATACCGGCCAATAAAATAAAATTTAATGAATTATGGTCCATGCGATCTCTGGCATACATATAATATTAAAATACTAAAAGTTATATGACAATTCCTTTTAAATCTTAATCAGGCTAAAATATACTACAACAAGCTGGATAAGAAATAAATAAAATCAAAGTGACGGTTAAGAAGTGACATCTATTTGAAATTCGAAACTTCACTACTACTGGCCAAATCTTCCTTAGAGATTTAACACCATTGAAAATTACTAAAATAGTGGATTCAATCTTCACCACATACCAAAACGTGCAGTCAATCAAACATCATTTAAACGTTTTATGCAAAAAGTTGTTTTGACGGCACCGAACGTTTAAAGTCATTCCCTGTAACGCACAAAAATAATATCTACATTTGTAACGTTTACATTGCGTAGCGCAAAATCAAAATAATGACTGTAAATCCATAATTAATCTCACATTTTTATGATTAACAGACTTTTGTATTGTGACTTATCATATAATTGTGACTTATCGCGAAAAACTTACAAAACCGTCTTACTGTGGATACTTATATAAACAGTAAGACGTTTTTGTAAGTTTTTCGCGATGCTGTAACTTCGTTACAGTATTAGTTACGGTGTCGTGTATACATATACATAAACTCATGCCGTATTCCCACAGGGATAATAGAGACTATAGAACGTCACTTGTTCGAGCTTTACATACATCCCTTTTATACAAGAACCTTTTCAGGCATTGCCTTTTATTGCTGTCACTTTGCACCCCGGCTGTTTCAAGCAGCCGCTAAGTCTTATACACATACATATGCATTATATATTTCTTTGGTCACTCTCGATTAATTCATAACTTAGGTTCTTCGTGTACAGGTTTTTAAAGGGTCGGCAACGCGTTTCTATGTAACAAAAGTTTTAAGCATTTCTTATAATGAATACTTTATGCCGCGCCACACGCAAGCAAGCACAAGCAGCCACAAATTTAAACGTGTGGATAGTATGTTTGCTTGATTTTGCCAAACGTTTGGCTTGGCTTGCCGCCGATCCGAACTTTGTCGGTTTTTGACGTCCAAATCAAAGGCAGCCTGCGGCAAGTGCTTGCGATGCATCCACATGTTTGTGTGTCGTTAGTAAGCCTATTGCCTTGCAGACTGGCAGCGACCAGACGTGTGCGTCCGTACAGCTCCTTTCTGCTGCGCAATAATTAAAAAAAAAGAGTAATTGGCGTATCCAAGAAACTTCACACTTTCTCGAGTGTTACCAGGCAAAATCATGTATTTGGAACCTGAAATATAACGGATCATAAACATAAAAAAAAGTAAATAATGCATGGAATCGGCTCAGTGAGATTTTAAATAGGTCAAATAATATGACCGACACAAGCTCGATGTCCGCTATACTTGCCTCTTCCGAACACACTAAAGCACTCGCAAGCGTGTGGATGGCGATGTTTGATTCACATAATCAAGCCAAACGTTTGTAGAGGTTTGTAGTTTTTGGCAAGTGGCAAACGTGTGAATCCGGCATTACATACCTTCAGAATTATTGTTATTCATTTTAAGAATGCATAAACTTACAACTGGATAAATGTTATTTAGCAGCCGTCTTGAGTCGCAGAATAATACTTCTCTATACTTTCGATTGCAAGTTATATTTTGATTAGGAGTCTGGATAGCCTATGGATTACAGGTGGTGTATTTCTGCAAAGTTTCACAAATCAGTTGTGATACTATACCGCACGCTATATATATATATATATATCGAACGAAATCCACGAATAAATCATTTAACATCCCTATTTTGCGTGTCCAAGGACCCATAAATTTAAGTGAAATATGTTCCCATAGTGATATCCGTCAGAATAATAACGTCACACATGGAATAAATTGTTTGGCGGACACATCGATACAGTGGACAGGGGATGCGACGGGATATGAATGGTGGTATCGGCGACGCGCCACGGGGAAATGTATGACAATGGATACAATAAAAGATATTTTGTGAATGTTCAGTAGTAAATATGTTTCTGTTATTCAAAATATTCCCTTTTCTGTTATTTAATGTATTCATATCCATTTATATCAAACCATTTTTCGATAGTACGTTTTTCCCATTCGAATGTTTAGAAGTCTTTGTCTTATAAAATGGAAGATTTATATGAGATAAAAAGAAGGCTTCACTTAGTTATTTTAAGCGGTTACATGAAGTTAGTTTTGTGTAACGTTGCTATAGATTAGGCAAAGTTGTCTATGTATTACATGAAAATACAGAGATAACAATGTATCAGGTTCTATACAAGACTTGTGCCATCTAGACGCGAAACTTGAACGATGACACAAAGAAAAACAGAAGATTTCGGTACCTTTCAAAATTATCTATTCTAGATGAATGTAAAAAATCAGTTGGACCTTCCTGAGGTTGAGTATGGAAAAAGTTTTTTATTAAATTAATAAACATTCCAAGATAAAAAATAAGGGCCTGATTATCATATATATATATGTAGAAGAATAAGTAAAAAGAAAGCGAGGTAACGGTACATGAGTCTTATAAAAGAGAAGAGCACCGTAATTTAGTTAAAGACAGTTAAGGAGACCACACGAATACAGGGAGTTGTATCAGTACCCTGACAAGAACTCTTAAATCTAATATTAATTATTTAGGTTATAAGTCAAAATATTTAACACTTTTATTGATTTTTTTTAAAATTTTTTTTGTGATAAGTTTTTAAACAGATAAACAAAAATGAATGCTAAAAATTAATTAGTCTCTGCGTATTGTTAGTTTTAAAAAAAGTAATCAATTCAATAATGTTAATTGTAGCTTTATGTTTTATAGCACCAATCAAAGCAAGAAAAAAAACTACTTGTGAAATACCCAATTTATTATTTGTGACTTTTGCACAAAAGATATTATGCACTTACGTGTGCTCTGAATTGTGAGTACAACCGATACACTTTCATACGGCTTTTCATAAATTTACAAGATGCCAAGGACCATTTATAGCCTAAGTTTCATTACTATTAACTAGAGTAGAATCAAAATGATAGCATCAAAGTACAAAAATATAAAGACATGACATTTTCATTTAAATTCAAAAGTCCCAAAATTTATATTTTCATAGTAGAAATTAATTAATTTCAATAAGACTCAGGCTGTCACGAGGTAAAGCCCGTGTGCAGGTATTCAATATTGGCATAAAACTCCTTCAAATAAAAAGCATTTCCCAGCATCAAAGGGTATAGTGTTATTATATGACGTAAACATTGCCTTCCAAACGAGCAATTCAGTGGAGCACAGCCATAATCGGTACACTTGGCACTGGCCATTCTTTTGACAAATGTTTCACGCTAACAACACCCCGGGGAAGTTGCGTTATTACAACCACTTGTTCAAGTGATATTGAACCAATTACTGTTCACATACGTATGTACATTGTAGTACATGAAACAGTAACAATTGTTGTTAGTAGTCTACCTAATTAAAAAAAAATGATTAAACCATGTTTTAATAGTTACAGCAACAACACATAGTGTTTGTTTCTCTGTTATTCTTAAGCCAGTAGATTGTTCAAAAAGAAGTTTTGAGGAAGACAGACACTCACTGTTTGTTTAAGAAGATATTTAGGCTGAATAATTTCCATTATTGAATACTACTCTTAGTTCTTATGTGTTTTATCTTATTTATATTACGTTATCATGACCATCGTTCCAATTGTTTTTTCTTCTGAAAATAGCACTTCAATTAAGTTTTAAACTAATGTACAGTATTCTAAAAACTTTGCACCCAAGGTTTTTATTTATGCAAAGCCAGGCTAGCTTTGAGTTTTTTTTATTATTAAAAATAACATAAACTCGCGGTTTACAGCACCACAAATTTTTGTTTTTTGTTTTGCCTAAATTAGCATGAGAAAAGGTATAATTAGCTGAGAGTCACGGAGGCTGTCCATTTACAGCTAGCCCATGTGTACAACTTTTTTTATTTTAAGAGATCATATTTTTTCTAAAATTCATAGCGGTAATATTTATTCGTTACCTCCGATTTATACATATTAGATAGGGTACGATGGGGTTGGCGTATCCTTGTGGATAAAAAACATGTATTTTATATTTTGTGGTTTACTAGATAGGTAGTAGGTAGTCAGTGTATAAATATTATTCCGGTGCGACTAAAGCCTTTGATAGGTAAAGTAAACATTCGCAGCTCTAATTCAAATACTATAATGATGCAGTCGTCTGCTGAATAACGAGCTGGAGATCTATTTCGCCAATACCAAACGGTTATAAAACTTAACATTACTGGTCATACTACCAAACTTCTTGCACAAACTGAAACCAATAAACACAATAAAAATACCCCTGCATAAATATAATTTTAGTACTGAAACGTTCAGAGAAACGATACACGAACATGTATTGCCACGGGCAGCACTATTTATCGATATAAGTTTTCTGTTACATACTTTTCAGAACATGCAGAAATTTTGGTACAAATTGCAAGCGCGGGCGGGTACCAATAAAATACATTAAGAAAATTGATTTAATAAATGTCACTTACATCGTTAAACCCTTGAAATAGATGTTAAAACCGATTCTTTTGATATACGTACCTGTAATTTAGTCCATTAATGTTCAAATTAGTACTACCTATTTGAAGTTTGGTTTTTCATAAACGTTTTTCATAAGTTTTATCTCTTAACCTTCGTCATAGTGTTGATTTTAAATTTATTTTATTGAAACTTTATATACATAAATAATAGTTTAAACAGAAAGCAAATAGTATACACATAGGCGAGCCGTACGTATATAAGTTTTCTTCCAATAAACTTTGAGAGTGAATACAGGATAGTACAGAAAAAATAAAATGAAAGCCGTGTGTAGGCATGTTGAAAATAATTAAAAATAGACCTATATAACTAAATACTTGCACCTACTAAACGAATTAAATGAGGTATACCTACTATTTACAAAAAAATCTTTTAATTTTACAGTTTGAAATTGCTAAATCGCTGTCGCTCTTACCATACACCCTACGTCTGAACGTACAATGACAAAAACACAGTCATGGTATACTTAAAAGTTTTTGAAGTAACGACTTCTCAGCCAGTTCGATACAACTGTTGGAAGTATAGCGAGTTTTGCTCCGACGGCGACGTGCGGTTTGAAGTTTGCATATTATCAGAGGAAATATAGAGAGAGTTATTAAGAGTTATTAACGCAAGTGAACTAGTTTAAGCCAAATACCAGGGCGTGTGGTCGGATTTTCTTTTCGTGTTTAATGTGTGGTCGGAACATTTTTCCTATAACAATGGGATACTTTTACTTATGTTATTAGACTTTAGCCATTAAATTACTAGTGATAAATAACCTTATCATCAGCTTGACGGTAAACCGTTACCGTAGCTTTTACGAAAACCCAACACCCCAAACACCAACGAAAACAAAACAATATTAAAACCCATGCGTTATCATCAAAATCGAAAATAAATAACAGTTGTTCACTATCAGCACAACAGTACCGAATAGGTTGTTTATTAGAATGACAAAAGCCTTTAATTTTTTATTTTAAATAAACGGTTGGTTGGTAGAGGATAATAAGGAAAAGCAAATGAAATGTAGAATTATTACTTTAGTTACAAAACACAATAAAGATATTTGAGCAAATAAATCCTATCTGAACTAATATTAGTAAGAAACTGGTGATCTCTCATTAAATATTGTACAAGCAACTTTACTAGGATTACATACTGAGCATTGTCAGATTTCTTTTAGTGCAGCTTTAGACAATTTATTTATCAATACACATTATAGAAGCACACTACCGTAAAGAAACGTTTATACATATATACGATGTCTTACATAGATATCATACATTTATAAAAACGTTTCTTTAATAAGTTTTTTCTGTGTCTATGTATATATAAAAAAAAACCGGACAAGTGCGAGATTGACTCGCGCGCCGAGGGTTCCATAAGCAAGCAAACTTGTATGTAGATAGTACGTCCATCTCGGGAATCAATTCTTTACTAACTGTTAACCTACTCGGTTACCACTTAGCCACGAGCCCCTCCTTTTGATTTACCTGCGAAATGTTCAAATTTGGTCAAATCTATGGCTTAAATGGCCATATCTTATGACTGCGTTGACTTTGAAGCTTGATTTTTTTACAGCTCTAAGGGATCGCAAACCTATGTATTTGGTATTATTTTAACTTGATACGTGTACGGTCCCTGAGAAAAAAGTCTAGACAGACAGACAGAAAGACGGACAACAAGTCCTTTTTTTGCTTTTGTTTTTTAAAGGCAACTCCCGCATTAAGAATTACTCCTGTGTCGCGGGGGACTTTACAAACATAGAAACAACGGACACAAAGAACACCCAGACTCAGGTGGGAATCGAACCCACGACCTATAAGCATAAAGGTCAGGGTCACTAACCACTAGACCAACAGGCCAGTCAAGTTTTGAGGCACGGAACCCTAAAAACTGTCAAAATTATTTCTGAACCATTACTTTACCAAAAATTTTAATAAAATTGAAAGAAAACTACTTGACCTATGAAGGTTAAATTTAGCAGGGAGGGAGTTTACGAGCAGGAGACGTCAGTTAAGAACGTATTTTGTGACAGGGCCGGATTACGGACGTCTAAAGGTCCTCGCAAGTTTGTATGAAAGTCCTTGGTTTTTTTACTAGAGGCCTGAAAGTTTGTGGGGAGGTAGTTATAGGTCAGCCGTAGCCGTCAGCGTGGAATGAATTTTGTGACATGGCCGAATTAAGGAAGTCTAAGGACTTTCGGAAGTTTATATGAAAGTCCGTAGTTTTTTCTACTGGACATCTGAAATTTGGCAGGGAAGAAGTTTATGGGTAGGACACGTCGGCTAAAATTGGATTTTACGACAGGGTCAAATTCAGACGATATAAAGGTTGCTCTCGCAAATTTATATGAAATTCATTGGTTTTTTGTACTGGAGACGTGAAATTTGGCAGGGAGGTAGTTTATGAATTGGACAGGTGAGGCTAGAAGCTAGGCTAGGCTAATAACCTTTTTCTTAAAAATATTCCGAATAACCCAAATACAATCTTCTTAAAACCAGTTGATGATTTAGAAATACACAAAATAATAAATTCACTCAATAACACTAACTCTACGGGATACGATAACATTGACACGAAAATAATAAAAAAATGTGCTAAAAGTTTATCTCGTCCATTAAGCCACGTAATAAATCTATCTTATTTTAATGGGAAATTCCCATCACGATTAAAATATTCTATTGTAAAACCAATTTACAAAAAGAGTGAAAGAACCGAAATGAATAACTACCGACCAATAACTTTAATTCCAATAATATCAAAAATATTTGAAAAATCATTACACAGTACTTTATATAGCTTCCTTTTAAAACATAATATATTAAAATCCGAACAATTCGGTTTCAGAAAAAACTACTCTACAACTTTGGCCTGCTTCAATCTTGTTAAAATAATAACGGAGTATCTAGATAAAAAAATTCCAATTGTCGCTATCTTTCTTGATATGTCCAAAGCGTTTGACTTTGTGTCACACAAGATACTCTTAAATAAGCTAGACAAGTACGGCATAAGAGGCAATGCTCTCAATTGGATAGAGAGTTACCTCTCTGATCGCTACCAATGTGTTGAAATACCAAGTATAACTGGTCACCACAAAACATCTTATCGTTCTGAATACATATTAAACGAACACGGCGTACCACAAGGTAGTATACTCGGACCGTTGTTGTTCCTAGTTTATATTAACGACTTACCAGACTCAATTAATTACAAATGCATCTTATATGCTGATGACACTACATTACTTATTCACTCCCATAATAAAAATACTTTCGAAACAGATATTAACAACACTATAGATAACGTAACTACTTGGCTAAATAATAACAACTTAAATATAAATGTAAATAAAACAAATATAATACACTTTCAAACTCATAACAGCACCCAAATTTCTCTTAATATTACTCAAAAAGGCAAAGCTATAGAAAAAGTAGAAGCAACTAAATTCCTTGGTCTATTTATTGATAAACATTGCAGCTGGAAACTACATATCGATAAAATCTGCTCTAAACTGGATAGTTATGTCTATGTTCTAAACAGACTAAGACAAGTAACTACTCCCAATGCTACACTATGTGCGTACCACGGTTATGTTTCCTCAGTTTTACGCTACGGAATAGTCATATGGGGGAATTCAGTGGATTTAATCAGAGCATTCAGAGCACAGAAAAAGTGCATACGCGCAATGTGTGGTGCTGACTACCTGGACAGCTGTGTGCCATTATTTAAAAAATACCGTATCCTACCACTACCCTGTCTCTATATTTATGAGATTTCCATCTTTGTATACAAAAACCCTGATCTGTTTATTAGAAATATCAATATAACAAATAGAAATAGTAGATTCCCCAATAAATTATCTGTACCAACCCAACGCACAACGTTATACAGTAAAAACTCATTCTGTATGGCTATCAGAATTTACAATAAACTTCCAAATGACCTTAAGAACCTAAACATAACGTCATTCAGAAGGAAATTATCTGATTTTCTGTTAAATAAATGTTATTATTCTACGAAAGAATTTCTCGATGACAATAACATTGTAATAGTATTAGATAGTTCAATATAATTATAAGTAGATAATAAGCTTAATATTTGTACACCGATTCGGTAGAATGTATGATACCCTGAAAAACCATAAAACACCTATTGTAACCTACTACATTCTGACAAATAAACTTTTCTTTCTTTCTTTCTTTCTTTCTTTCTTTCTAGAACGTGTTTTCGACGGGCTGTATTAAAGAGTCTAAGGGCTCTCGTAAGTTTATACGAAACCCCTGAGTTTTTGTACTAGAGACCTGAAATTCGGCCAGAAGGTAGGTTCTGAGTAGAATACGTGAGATTAGAACCGGTTTTGGGACAGGACCAGATTAGGGTGTCTAAGGTCTCTCATTAGTTTATGTGTAAGTTAAAGTTTTTTTGTACAAGGGACCTGAAATTCAGCAGTGACGTAGCTTATATGTAGGAAACGGGAGCCTAGAACGGATTTTACGACAGGGTTGAATTAAGGAGGTTTAAGGGCTCTCGCAGTTTAATATGATATCCTGAGTTTTTTGCTATTAAAAATATAAGGTTGAATCAGAATAAACCTGATTTGGAATGGAATATTAAATACGGTTGTTAATTTTAAACAAAGAAACAAAAGATATTTGTTTGGTGCGTTTACTTTTTGCTGTTTCATTATCTAATAGGTGTTTCCATATCTAATAGTATACCAATTCACAAAAGAACCAACTATATACTATAACGAAATAATCAAGTTGCCTGTCAATTTACGGATGGCATTAAAACCATTTTTTTTCCAAATTTCTTTTAAACCATGCTGTAAAAGCGTACGAAGTCGCAGGTAACAACTAGTATAGGATTGCTATTGTCAATGCGATTTCTATTGGCTTCGATACAAAGATTCATTCACGTTTGATGCTGCAATGTTAAATACGATTCTCTTGGTTTTATGATGAAGCCGTCGGTTTGATTGAGCTACAAGGATTCAATGTTCGGTTTGTATTCCTTGTTTGTTTGCAGTGAGCTAGACTATAAACAGTTGGGATCAACATAGTGTGGAATCCGCACAAAGACTAAAGCAAAAAGTTGACAAACAAGTCTAACGAAAATTTTATATTATAAAATAAGACTGTACGAGAACCATCCCATTTTTAACCGAAAACCTTCAAAAGAAGAAGGAGGTTTTCAATTCTTCGGAATATTTTTTAATGTATGTTCCCCGATTACTCAAAGATGCTTGGACGGATTTGGAAAATTCCTCTTTTGTTTGAAAAGGTAATACCTACTAATAATAAAAGGTACACTTTCCAGGTGGTCCCATTTTCATCAGGTCAGGATTTCATAAGAAGATTGTGGAGAAATCGAGGAAGCTCTTCAAATTTTATAGGCGCCCTTGAAGCGGTTTGGGTATTTTTTACAGTGACTCGTACATTTGTTAATTGATTAAGTTTTAATCAAAGGATGGTCTAATTTAAATTTTTTAAAAATATTACACTTCTAAGAATGGAAAATTAAGGAATGAAAAATACAGCTTATTACAATTTGTCATGATTTAGGTGCATTGAAGTAGGTGATACTTTTTTTAAAAGATAACTATTTGTCTCTGGTGTAATAGGTTTAGTTAAACTTGAGCTAAGTCGTAGATATGCGCTGATGAACCACTGTTTCTGCCTCTTAAATGGACGATCTAGCACGATGATTCATTCCTGGTTTCTGAAATGTGTAAATCATCATGCTGGAGGTGTTGATGGACATACTGTATTGGCTGCGTTTTGAGTGTAGATTATTTTTTTTATATCTATAATTGGAATAGACATTTGTCTTCCATCTCACTTGATGGAAAGTGACGATGAAGACAAAGATGGGACACGCCTATCCAATGAAACCTAATCACTCTGATTTTGAATATTCCAAGACTATATTTCTACCACTAATTTTAGCCGAAGTAATTTTATGAGTTTCGCGGTGATCCTGAATGGATCTATTTTTATCAATTGCTTAGCTATAAATGTAAGCTAATCAAAGTGCAAAAAAGGCTATTTATAATCACAGAATAATTAATAGTCTGGAAGAACAAGTAATCAGCATATTTCCTGGCACATAAAATCATTAAAAAACTGCCTATCACGATTCACCAGCAAACATTACAACAATTAATAACGGTGCCATCAAAATTCGTCTGTGTACCAGTTCTTGATGTATTTCGCCAGAGATCCATTAGCGGTCAGGCGCCTCTACCTGACACATGACAAATGGTTGGGTTATAGCTGAGTTTTCGGGGATGATGCAAGTGTAAGGCGGTAGCGGTAATAAATTGACAAAGCTTGAGATTGTACCATTTTTGTTTTTCTCTGATTTAGTCGGCTTAGTTTGAGTTGACAGGTTTCAAAAGGCTGCCGAGTAATTTAACTAGAATTTAAAAGGCACGGTGGATTAAAAATTGTGGCAATGTTATTCCATTGAAATAGTACTATATTCTTATCAGTTATTGTTAAAATTAATACACTTGTCAAAAATATTGATGCGTTGCATTGCTTATTAGACATTATAACAATATGTTAATAACACGAAAAATGGATAATAAATAGACAAACGTTATGCAGTATTCATTTTTATAGTCTTTTGTAGGACGATATTTTTAAAGATCTTTCGCAACTTTAATTAATTAAGTAACAAAAATTGCACCCAGACTGGATTTTCTATACAAAAAATTCATTTAGACAGATTTTCCATTTAGGAACATCAAATATCTGTTTAGTTGCAGAAATTTTTGGCAAATCTCCTCGAGCTGGTAGTTGTGGTTTTGGTTTACAACCGTGACATGCAGTGTCACTATTGCGACCGATAAATTCTCATCAGACAGGCCCTAGGGGAGATCTTAACTGAAAAGAACAATTAAACTGTGATATCCGCTTCTCGCTCACTCTGAGGAACGCAGTAATGTTCTGTCTCAAAACTGACTGTAATGGGAATTGTGACAAAGTATGTAACCACTACGCTCTCACGTTAATATTCTCTTTACTTTTATGAAACCTTCTAATAAAAATATGCAAATGTTTTTAAAACATTAAATCATCTTGAATAGAGGATTTCCCATGTCACATTTACATGAGATTTATTATATTTGACTGACCTTAAACAATGAGGTTGTTATTTGAGAGGTATTTCCCACTCAAACTTTAATCTACCCGACTGCGGAAGTTCTAGCCAATACTACTTAGGGTAAATGGGGTCGCCAGAGCTTCTGGGAAAGGAAAATAGGGCTACCTCTCTATCTTCCTCTCCCATAAGCTGCGAGGCGATCTGGCTGTATTCAACGAGGCACCCCTGGTGAACGGTTGTAATCAAGTATATTCCACTTAGTACGTACGTAAAGTAGCACAATACTTTTGAAATAAACACATTTTCCTATGTCTTCTTTGAAATATTGAGGAAGGCTTAGAATAGAAGTATATAACAATATTTAAAATTACAATATTTTAGTTATAGGCCCTAAAAAATAATTTATACTAAATAAGAAAATCAATAGGTGTTTCTGAAATTGTGTAAGTGTTTAGTGGATAAATAGTTGAATGAAAGCCTGTCATCACTGCCATGTTGATTGGTAATACTTAAATCCACCTGAAAAACACTTAACAGTTGTTATTTAAAGGTTCCGAGCCTAATGTCGGCACGAGCATATCGACGCCAAGCGTGAAATAATAAATGTAAAAAAATAGTTTAGCCACGCCTACTAGGCAAAGAGATCTTTATTATGGCAGTTTTTTGTGCTTCGCATTTACGACGATAGTAACCCACCATTCGGGTGGGGTTTTTTATGGGATAGGAGGCAAACGAGCAGATGGGTCACCTAATGGTAAGTGACTACCGCCGCGCATGGGCAGCTGCAACTCAAGAGTCACAAGTGCGTTGCTGGCCTTTAAGGTGGGAGTATGGGAAGGGGTGAAGAGGAGGAGTGGGGGGAAGACGGAGAGTGGGGGGGAGGGAACATTTAATGCCTCCGGTAACCTCACTCACTGGGCGAAAAATAATGCAATCATTGCTTTACTGCCGGTTTTCTGCGAGGCCGTGGTATCACTCCGGTCGAGCCAGCCCATACGTGTCAAAGATGACTCTCCTACGATACGATACGGTTTCCTTCCTTAAATACTATCTACATAAAAATAAAATATTAAAGAATACTTACTATTGAAAGTCCAATTTCTCAGCTTGTCGTCAATCTTCTAAATCTCATTAAATGACGTAAAATAATTATAATTAGTAAGATCCTTAGAGAACCGTTGCCTGGCTACATCTACGAATATTTGCCAACTTGATATAAACCTACCAATAAAGTCACTAGAAGATCACACTCAACGTTTGGCCACATATTTGCTTGACAAATCATTTTCGCTAATGGTCTGTCATTCACTATAAATGATCCGAAAATAAGACATACAATAGAAAAGGGTTGCTATGAGAATTGGGGTCGTCCTGTGCCCCCTTTCTAGGTCAATGACGGTCGCCTGTTTAAATTATTAGAAGTATTTTTCACAGATTCACGAATCTTTGGATTAATTACTTAAATACTGTGTCCATAGACCATACCAGATTTTTGGGTTATTAGTTTACTGTAGTTAGTTATACTTTCATTGTTTCAACTATTTAAATGAGAATGCCTCTTCCAAAATCGTGAGAATTAGAGTAAATAGTTCGGGAAAGTTCTCCGTGGTAAGTATCAATACGAAGAAATCCCGACAAATCCGGATATTCTTTCAAAATTCTTAGGCGAGCGCACAACGCCGCTCCGCCAAAAACCGCAGCGCCATCATGTCGCGCCATAGCGTTGTAACAGGTTGCAATGATACTGTCGTACTTGCCCGCAAAGTCGAAACGTCGTCAGGTCTGTTAAATGTTGCAACTTTTACTCTGAAAGACTCACTTTTCGTTAATATCTACCGCGCAGTTACATTCATGTCAGCCTTCTCTCGCAAGAAATGTATCTTAATTTATTAGCCTTACCGATAAATCTCCAACTTCATATTTTTAGTTACGATGTAAGGTTAATGTATTAGAAGTTACGTTTTTTTCTACAATAGTTAGCGCTTTATCTTATTTACTGTAATTCACAATTCGACTCCAGAATATTATGTACTTTTGTAATACGTTGTATAACTGAATATTTGGTGCAATTTTGATGTGTTGTCGTTCGTCAAATGTTTTTAGGTAAATTCTAAAACATCTCATATTACAATACTATGTGACATGCTTTCAGGTGAAAATTATTATAAAATCTTGTAAGTACCAACACGTTTCAAAATAATTACGCTTTAAAATCTCATAAAAGTCGATACTGCCTATAAAAGAAAAATATACGAGCTTAGCTTCGTCAGTAGGTATTAATTATTTAATACTGTTTCCGCCTTTGTTAAGCAATTAAAGCATGACCGGAGGGCTTTCCAATAAAATTATATTGTTCGCAGATACGAAATTACATGGAAAATTCTCTGTTATGTGTAAAACGGTAATACGTAACATACACACAAAACGTACTATGCTGCAGGCGTGCACGATAATGTCATGTTAAATTTATTAATTATCTTTAAGCAGGTAAAAATCGACTTTACTGGACCTAAACCTGGCGGGGCCATGTGTAATGTTAAATTCGTTAACGCTTGCTCGTAAACTACTAAACTAATTTATAGGATTTAATTTTCACGATATTTTCAAGAGTTCCTATCATTTGAACATCTGATACGTACTAGAAATAAAATTAGGCGTGTTTTTAAATGTAGCAAAGTACGCTTCCTCTGTAAGTAAATAGACGATATCTGAAAGGTATATTACATAATATTAGTTTTGCAATTACCTGAGCATATAGGTATTAAGTAAGACCTAATTATCTACATTAAAATTAATTTTATAACATTAGCTTTTACTTGAGTTTTCGTTTAGCAGATATCGCTTTGGTACTTATGTATTAATCAAAACCAAAGTTAATTCTTTAAAACATATCCCAGACTTAGAAATCAGGTCCATCTTTCGTGGTTGCAAGCAACACAAACAGACAATGGTCGCTGCTTGTCTCTGATAAACACACCTCTTAGTATTCATGGTGTAAACTAATATTCTATATATAATATTAAAGATCATACAACCAGCTGGTAGCAAAATAATTTTAAACGAGTAAATGTTCCGAGAAAATTTAGGCAAACAGTTTTGTCATAATAATTTTTGCCTTATCAGAACAGCGGTGTTTCTTAGAAGCAGAGAGAGAGAGAGAGAAAGATATAGGTCTAGCACTAAACTGTAGTTGGCTATTTGTAGGCAAAATAGATTATATAACAAAGCTAGTCCGTCTAGTGTTACGACCTAAAGCATCGTCTTTAGTTCTAAGGAGACGACATACATTAAGCAAAACTACACACTATTATACGTATTTTCAGAGCGGCTTAACAGTTGCTTTATTTACATAATAAAAGGTTAGAATGTAAGGCGTGTTACAAGTGAAGGCGGCGAAGGAAGTTTCCGTTGATTAATCCAATTTCGCGTTAAACCATCGTGTACAGTCGCCTAACCTAATCTCTTATTTACGAGCCTTTTCTTGCTCGTATATAATACATATATAGAGAAATAATTGAGTGTGCTGGGCGGCGCTTTGTCTTCATTAATGTTAATAAATATTCATTAAAAAAGGTGTGATTTGTGACTAAGAATAGGATCGGTCCATTTGTATACTTTATTCAATGGCACTCTTACCCGTGTACTAATTACATAGCATTAAACTTTCATGCTGTTAGAATATCCATTTTTAACTAAGACTACAAGTAGGACTAAATTGGTTTACGTTAATTTTTTATAAAAAAATTTTATAGAGATAAAAAATAGTATTTTTTTAAGTATATGTAAAATAATTAGTTATTATTTATAAGTGGCCACATAAACATATTTTGTGTTTTATTAACTGAACGGTAAAAAAATAAAAGAAATAAATGACGATCAAGAAAATTAGGGTTTCAAACCATATTGCTTCAAATTGAAGTGAAGTAATATGATTCTATTTAAATAAAATGCTTTAGGTCAGTCTAACTTTATTATGCAATTTTTTTTTTTAAAGGCAACTCCCGCATTAGGAATTACTCCTGTGTCGCGGGGGACTTTACAAACATACAAACAACGGACACAAAGAACACCCAGACTCTGGTGGGAATCGAAACCACGACCTACGGCATAGCAGTCAGGGTCACTAACCACTAGGCCAACAGGCCAGTCTTTGCCGCACCGTAGTACCGTTTCGATATTAGTGGTGCAACAAATAATATATTACAAATAGATAACTGATCTATTATACGTATATGTATGTAAACAACGATCTACATGATCGCTAAATTTTAACAAGACCCAGAGCGAAGATAGCACACATCATCCCCAGACTCCTAGATCAGCTCCGCCTCCGGAAAGTACATCGGATCCCAAAGCTTGTTCATGCATGGGCAAACTGTATACGAAGGTACAAAAAAAAAGAGAGGTTTCGATATACTCAGAATCTTTCATTGCAAAGGAATGTTGAGTGACCCATATTTTCGAGATGCTGAAATTACAAATACAAATGGTGACTAGGTGCAAAGCTTGCGCAGTTCGTTCGCTACCGAACTGGAAATCAGTGGGACTGCATAACTTATGGCTGCGTAGCTCACGTGTGTGTTTGGCATTTCAATTTCAATCATGCTTAGAATCAGAATCACTTCCGACTTTTGTGACCCCTGCTGTTTAAATCTGGTAGTGTCACGGATCCCAAAAACTTTAGACCAATATCGTATCTACCAACACTTAATGAATTACTAACGTCCATTCTAAGGGTGGAGATAATATCTCATATAACCAACAATACTATTAAGGCTAGAAGTCCCACGGGCACTACGGGCACCCCGTGGCCCTAAAGGGCTCTTCAAACTTGACTCGCCTATTAACCAACAAGTTCGCCGTAACCGAAAGAATTAGGTGACATATTGGGTGCATTATAAAATAGCCTACAATTCTGTACCGTATATGTGGCTTTTGAGAGTGATGGAGGTGTGCAAGATTGATATAACTCTATGCACTTTCTAGAAGGCATTTATGCGGCAATTTAGAACGCCGTCGACAGCCGCAGGGTGATAGCGAGTATATAAAGATTAGGTGGGGTATATTTCAGGATGACAATTTTAGTCCCTTGTGGTTCTGCTTAGCTTTGAATTTGAGTATTTTGCTGAAGGGTTCAGGACTACTGTCTGTGGGAAGGAGGTCAGGTTATGTCTTATCTCTTTTTAATGGTTAATTTAAAACTCTTTGCTAGCTGCAATTTCCGACTGATAAGATTACCAGAAGTAACTAAAACCTTTAGTAAATGTATCGGAATGAAATGTGGTGTGAATAAATGTCATGCAGTCATGCATTTATAAAGAAACAGGATTGTGGAATCTGACGGGATGGAAATTTCAAATTCTAAACACTTTATTTTCTGCAAACGAAACTTACAAGTATCTAGGTATGTCACAGGCGTTTGGTGTAATTGAATTGACTATGAAGTAATAGTTACAGGAGCGCTTCATTGGTCGCCGGTAAAAAGTATTAAATACTCTTTTAAAGTTAGTAAAAAGGTGCGGGCCTACAATGATTGAGTCATACCACTCCTAACCTACGCCTTTGGCATACTTACATGGACTCAAACTGAACTACCTGGATAGAAGAAATCATACACTGCTTACCGCATACCGCATGCACTATCCACGTTCATCGGTAATGATATTATATTTATCCCGCGGAAATGTCTAGGTCGTAGTTTTTTATATGCCAAGACTCTCCATCATCGCTAAGTGTGCGACCTTAGAGAATACTTCCTCTTCCATAACATGGATGTGTATCAGAATGTGGTGGCAGTTGACAACGGACTCACTCCACTTGCTCTCGCACAAGGGATCTGGCACAGACCTGCAGTACGCAATATTACGGATCGGAAGGATATATGGAGTGGAAAGACTTGCATGGACGTTTTTATCGGGCCTTGGGTGGGCCTGATGCAGATTTATTAGCATCTATGTCCTGGATACGGTTCAGTGACCTCTTCGGAGATACCTACTAAAGGTTTTGTCTGTGCAATTACAGATGAAATTCTTATGACAAATAACTATCGCAGGAACATTTTCCAGTACGGCACATTGATTTATGTTTGTCGGGCATGTCATCTTCTGGAGAAACCCTCAGGCATATAATTTCCGAATGTGCTTGTCTTGACAATGGCCAGTACTTGCATACATAAATAACCAAGTGGCCCAGGATAGTCACCGTACTACAAGTATGTGTCAGAACCAGTTTTTGAAAATGATCATGCACCACTGTACTGGGATCGATCTATCACCACTGACAGGACCGTTGTTAATAATAAGTCTCATATAGTGGTGGTAGACCGATTATAGCACAAAGTAATGAACTTTGTAAAGGCCGGAAAATATAAAAGCAATAAAATATTTGGACTTAGCCCACCAGCGCTTCGACATGTGGGATGTAAATTCTGCAATCGTAGTGACGATAGTCATTTCAGACCATCGGTTAAACGCTAAAAGCCTCGTTTGCCACCTTAAACCCTGTTGGCTATATTTATATGTTACCTGTTCTAGTTCTTTAAATTATCATATACATTCCAAGCTACGCTAAAATTTCTCTACTGGATCTCTTTGAAATTACAGCACATTGAAATATTGTGTAGAATATTTTTTAACATTTACACAGATCCATTTTATGCCAATATTAAAATTTCTATACCTATATTAAACATGATTAAAAATCAAAATCATGGATTTCTCGCTTCTTTGTCGCAGTCCTTTACTTTTATTCACAGTAACTTTGATTAGTTCAGCCACTAAGTCATCCTCTATGCGTATTGAATATAGGTAGGGGTACCAAAGAGGTTGAAAGCTTAGCCTATAGTATCGTGGTTTTCAAATGGGTGAATAGAAGTCATTGATGTTTTGAATTTGTTTTTCTTGGTTTTTAATAATAAAAAACTATGAATGTTTAATACTTCCTTTCCTTCCAACTTCGTTGTTTGAATATTTATTATTAACTATGTAACTTTCATTGTAATCATAAACTTATTTAAGTATATATTTAAGAAACTGCATAATTACTAGACTACGTAGGCGTATGTGTTAAAAACCAAGATTGCAGGTTTAGATCGAATAATGTTTTTCTAGAAATTCTGCTTTCGGTATACTCCGGGAAACGGAAGTGCAAACCCTCTTTGAGAGAAGTAAGAAGGCAAGATTTAGGGTATTTACGGGAGCCTTCTACTAACTAAATAATATTGTTAAATACCAGCCAAGCCGTGACAAGCTCGATCCACCCTAAAAAATTACTGAACCTTAGAACTATTTATCCATCCATTATTTTATATTTTTCCTTTCTCTCTATTATTTTGAAAGCTCTATTTTCTCTTTATCAACATGACGTACATCAAGCTAGAACATTAACTGACACGGCTTCAAACTCATGATTAATAGAGCGCATTGTATGGAAGACAATGGCCTCTCCAGGGGGTGCGAGGGGTTGTTTGATTTCTTTATAATGCTAATTACACATTAATCGTTGTTTGTGCAGTGCACGCTTTTGTTTTGAAATGAGGATAAGTTTCTTTTGTTTAACACGTGTTTTGGTAAATCCATCAAAATGTTATGTAAGAAACAGTCTCACAACCACTGATATAAACTATAAAAATCACTAACTAGCAGTAACTGCCAAGTTTTTCGTACCTCTCTCCGCAAATCAAGTAATAGTTCTCCGCTTATAATACATGCCTGCCCTTTTATAACCCCACTATTCATTCATCGATCAATAGCATTCCGTTACCGGTATAACCAGTCAAAATAATATCTATTAACTTATTTTTATTAAATAGCGAACTGTGTTATCATCTATTATTATTTTAGCCTTATTTTTAATAAAATAAGTAAGAACTTTTGATGTGGCGACAACAGTTATGTTAAATATTCAAGCATGGGTTATGATTATTTTATGGTTAACTTTAAAATGTATAGTGCAATGTATGCATGTAAACAAAAGGTAGAAAAATTTGAACGCCCTGGTGTCTCCAAGACTTGCCTATCATTAATAAATTCCTAAAACCTAGATTAAAACCCTTAACCTCTTCAGGTCTTAAAAGAACCTTCTCACACGAGGTCCGCGTCACACCTGGTGTCAATCGACTTATAAAAAAAGGTTCTCAAAGTTTTTGATATGCATCTGATCTAATAAATTAAAATTTAGCACGATACGTATACTGGACTTGTCTGACCCAGCAACCGGCATTTTTGGCAAGAAACCTAACCCTACTTAACACTCAAATAACCCCGGCCACGATACTCTTAGAAATAAATTATGGTGGCATAAATTTATTGATATTATTATCAGATATTAATGCAACTGGAAAGGGTACCTCATAAATATTACAGTGGCATTAATAAACTTATAGCAGTACTGAATACGAACAAATGGATCGTTTGCCCCCGGAAGTATGAAATTTTAATAAAACAACGGGCTATGCTGTCCTCCTGATAAATTGTCCTTAGTCGCAGTTTACGACACACAGGAGCAAAATATACATTAAATCTATTTCTAGGTAAGACAGTGTGTGTGTGTGTGTGACAGTGAGTGGTAAGTACAGCAATCCTTAGTAAAATTGGGCTGTATTGTGCAGAAATTGCCTGGTCTTTTGGTCTAGTGGTTAGCCATCCTAACTGCTGAGCCAGAAATCGTTGGTTCGATTTACACCTAGGACAAATAATTGTGGGATGAGCATGATTATTTGTTCTGTGTAATTTACCTATAAAATTTCTGCATTTAGAATACTTATTCTAAATACATACATATTATAGGTAAATTAAACATATATATAAACATATAATTATATCCTATACTGTAATAAACATACTTATGTTTATCAGCAGTTTAGTTATCATAGTACAGGCTCGGTCTACTTTGGATCAGACGGTAGTGTGAGAGGTGTGTCAAGTTATTATTATTAAATGATCCTAATTGGCTAAAAATGATGCAAATCTATCAAAATGATCTGAAATTACATTCTTACTTAACTTACAATTATGTGTATGTCCGGGAATTGGCGATCACGTAATAGGTATTACATTACCTATGAATTCAGGCTACTCAAAGGTATGTAATACCTATTACGTCAAAGTTTAAAACTTACTCAAGTTCATTTTCAATAGTTTGTTATTAATGCTTATTTTGAGTAGTTTGTGGACACAACAGGACCAATTGTAAATAGATTTAATATTTTGTAACGATAACTGGTTAGTGATGTCAGAAAAAAGCTTCAAT
The DNA here is from genome assembly GCA_963859945.1 of Euplagia quadripunctaria. NCBI lineage: Eukaryota > Metazoa > Arthropoda > Insecta > Lepidoptera > Erebidae > Euplagia > Euplagia quadripunctaria. The sequence goes on from OY982561.1 coordinate 26,926,257, forward strand.
TACATAAATTCGATTTTGTTAGGTATAGGAAGTTCTTTTATATTATTACTGTCGGGCTCGTAGATTCGTTTAGTTTTCGTATGAAATCGTAAATCGGTGTCACTTTGTACCGCATGATTTTACATTTATATTAGACATTCCGTTGAAAAATTATTTCTGTACCACCAAAAATCATCCTGAACGACGTTAAGGATGTCAGACCAAAAAGTCCTAAGGACAACTCTTCAGACATCGTAATAGGTAGACAAGCATATAACAACAAGGGCGAACATTGTTAAAAAAATTCACCCCAAACAAACGGGGTTCAACAGAGTACAAAAACCGTCCGTACTCCACAATGAACAAATAATTGTTCATTTACACTGCAGGCCCAGAAATTTGCAATATTATCTGTTTTGCATATGAAAATTAAAAATAAACCTTATATTCCAAAGTAAATGTCATTATTTAATATGTTAAAATCACAAAGAATTAAAGCTTATGTAAGTTTTACAGTGGTTTCATCGACTTGACTTTGATGAGTTGCTTCTTGGCGAAGTTCGTCAATCCATAGATGAGTTTTCATTCTACTATTAAGAGGGTTCGTCGGAACTCCATGAAAAGGGAGGAAAGAGTTAGTATCAGGGGATGATAACACTGCTACTGCAAAAATTCAATCTGTGTGGCTATTTGTTACTTTAATTAGAATTGAAAAGAAATCGCAATTTTTAATAAGCTTGGATATCTCTGTCAACATAAAAGCATTGTGTCAGCCTCAATATTATAAATGCAGTTTTGCAAATTATATTTACAAATTATATTGTCGTGGTTATTGCCAGCATTTAGATACTTTATAGCCATAAGCATCCAAAGTTTTATTATCTTCTCATCATACTCTACAGCAGCTGTAATCTTAACTAAATAATTTTAACTGTCAAAACTTCAGAAACTTTGAAAGTAAACACTTAAGTATTATGTGGGTAGCTATGAACCAGTTGGCATATTAATTGTTCTCATGAAAATGATTTATCAGTATCATTGAAACCAAACGCTAGTCTTGCCGGTACATTGATAAAAATGTTGATAAAAAAATATAAGGGCCGTAGAAATAGCCAATTTGATTTTGATTTATGTATACATTAATCAATTTTTATCTAATAGGGAATGGGTATTTGTACGTGCATAAAATATTTGTGATCATTAAATAATGTCCTTGTTATCTTCCTACTGTCTGTCTATCTAGTTGAACATAAAGTTATAATACAATCTCATCGAGAATTTTATTTTTATGACATATATTATATATTACAGTTTATCAATATGTGAAATATAAAACTCAGGGGATTACCTAAATTGCTGTATTTTATTACTATTACATATCGTAGTAAAGAATATCACAACATCGAAATATAACATCCAAAATGGGTGTGATTTTAGTTTTTAAAGTTAGTTTAAAGTTTACTTGGTGCAATAATCAGATTGTAATATTAAAATTTACCCGTTTCATCAATTAAAAAGAAAACATATCAATTATATTCAACCAAGTTTCTACGTATATTTAGGACAAGGGTTACCTTTAAAACCAATGTGATAAAGAAAACTCACTAACTTTGGAGAAGTTAAATATATTCGTTTCAGCATTTCATTTCAGCGTTTCCATTAAAATTCGCCAATCAACCTTATTTTTATAAAAAACATATTAGTAAGTTCATGAAATTCCTGTCGTTAAACTCTAATATTTATTTTCAAACTAGTGCGGAATTACGTCCCGCAGTATAAACAAATCATAGTTAGTTAGTGCACGGTAGTACAGTTATGTTGACTCGTGTGTAGAGACACTTGTGACCCGATTATAGTGGCCACTAGAACTACACGGATTTCTTATAAATATTTTTATGGAATGTTATTGCGGGTTTAATTAATATTTTGCCGTTGTAAATTTTGCTAAAAATAGCTACCGTTCTATAAATGTAAAGAGAGATATACATAATTAAATCATAGTTTTATCCTAATGAACGTATACTTCGGACGGGGATAAATGTAGGTCCTGTTATAAAAAGAACCCGTAGAGGAATCGGTATGAAATAAATAAAAATAATGTTTTGTGGGAATATAATATTCAGTATTTATACAGTTATACAGGTCAAAACTGAACATAAATTGTACTATGGATTGCTGGAAATGGATTGGGAAATCCTTTTTCATATATTACAAAAAAATACCTAAACCATATTTCTAGATATAAATATTTACACTAAGCTCAAATCGAACCTTACCTATTTGCGACCAACAAATGACATTTACGAGCTCTCATTCACGACCGTGCGTCGCCTGTTTTACATTCGAATACTTTAAAATTTACAACAGCTGGGTAGGTAAACACACACCAAAACACGTTCATACTTACATACCCACTTAGACAAGGTACGGTGCTACTTCGGTCTTATCATTATTAACAGTCGACCGATTTAAGTATATTGTAATCTTAGGTGGTGCTAGTCTTCGTCGCTACTCCAAAGGACTATTTATTACGCGTGTGAGTGAATGATGATGAATGAATGAATTTAAATAATATTATATATTTTAAATGTCTTTAAAAAAGAGGAGATTCTTAATTCATCGCGCTTTTTTCTGTATGTACAACGACTTCTCCTGATTTCTGCGTTCGTTCGTCGAGATGCTTAATTTAGACTATGCAACATCTTACCCAGCTGCTCCAGCAGCTCTACTAGTAAGACGATGTCATCGGCAAACCGGGCGAGGAACTCTTGCGAGATGTACTCACCGGTTAAATGAATTCCCCGTCCAGATCAATACAGCGTATTGAACACTGCAAGCTTAAGGGATTCGTCCTCATCTTCTTTGAGCTGAACGGTCATCGTGGCAGTGTCATAGCATCAAAACACGTCACATCTCAGCACCTCGATGTATCACCAGTTGACACGACATCGTTGCAGATCATTCAGAACTTTTTTTTTAATCGTGTGGAAACCCCCACGGGTCATCACCTCACCGGAGCTAACCGACTATTCAAAACTACCCAAGCCTCAATGGAATCGAACGCTTTTTCGTAGTTCACAAAGACCACACACAGCCCGCTAATTGTACTTATCGGTCTTTTGCACAATCTGCCGAACAGGTTGAATATGGTCTACAGTGCTGTAATCTTTTCGAGACCCAGCTTGTTCTTGTGGTTTAAAATATATTTGCATAAATAGATCTGCATTATTTGCTTATTTCTGTTGTATTGTATCTGTTGGTTTTCGACTGGCCAACAAACATCTAATTGTTAGGAGTCAGTGCAATCCATTGTGTACAATAAGAGATCTCCATACTGTCTTTTTTTCTATTTTATGAATTATTGGCAAGAGAGTAGTGTTTTGTTGCTGTTTACATGGTTAATCATGCTGCAGGTTTTGTCTACAATTATATATTCTAAAAAAGGTAAAAAATGGATAGCAGTTTTTTTTAACAACCTCGTTGTACGTTTAATATTCAAATAGTTAAACTACTGGCCTGACTGTCTGCATTATAATTGCACATACTCTTATGTTTATTTAAGAATATTTTTTTTGCAAAAATCATATCCCTTCCATGCAATTTCAAATGGAAATCCAATTTAAACGCCACAGTTGGATTATATAATTTATTACTAGACAGTAAATAGTAATTTAATTGTAGCGACTGCAAGCGTTTCTCTAATTTACAAATATGTGTTTGCGTTGTTAGATTTAACCTTTCTATTTGATCCATAAATATGTTATGCTGGTGATACAAAAATATGAATACTGTGCAATTTTACTTAACAATAGAGCCACCTCAACATACTCCCCTCGGTAGTATAGGTGCATTATGTACCTACTTAATTGTATCGTATGTTCAACGTATAACGATAACTTGTTGGTTTTGTGATATTTATGAAACTCGCTTTTCCTGTAACACTTGGCTTTTAATATAAAACTTAGTTCATAGTCTGATGTATTTATGATAAACTATTCGAAAACAAAACTTAAAAGGGGTGTGATGTCCCTGCATGGCGTTTGATGTCTGAAAGTCTATACTAATTAACGCGAGAACATTAATGCCTAAATATATCTGTAATTATGTGAATATATTTTCCACTGTAATGCTAATGTACAAATAAAGTGTTATCTATCTATCTATATTGTTCAACTTGTCTTAGATAGATGCGCTAGAAATGTCGCGTACACGAGCATACGATCCGTCTGACAACAAGTAGTCACCACCAGCTTGCATCAATCAGATAGGATGGTCAGGTAGTCATCTAATCTGATCAGACTGGATAACTCCGCCCTTTGCGTATTTCACTAGACAACCTACTGTGCTAGAAACATTTGAAGGCCTAGGCTGTCTTATACCACGCCTCGTTTTGCGAGGAACTGATGATAACTAGTACGCTCCCCGCAGAAGACGTACCAGGAGCTGGAGAGAGCGCTAAATGGTAAGTAGGGGATTCCCAGATGTTAAAAAATAGGAACCTCTATCATCATCATCCATCATCATCACCTCATCTTAACCAAGGCTATAAAAACAAATATTGTCCATAGCATTTCGTTTGCTACTTACTCCATCTATGAGTTAGGAAAATAAACACCAATAAAGGGCTATACATACGGTCTATTCACCGTTGTCTATATTATAAGTACGTGATTATATTAAATTTTCTTCATCTTAGTTCAACTCAAGTCCCTCGGTTATCTCGAAATATCTTCAATAATAAAGCATAACTGAAGAAAATCTTAATTACTAGAGTTTCAAGTACATAAAGTCGGGAAGAGACGTCAAGCTGAAGTAATTATGTTTTAGTGGTGTCGGTTTACGAGGCGTCCGGGCACGCACTCAGCGCTTACGACGTCTAGGCACGCCTTTATGTGCGATGTCGTACGGTTTTTACACGAATGTTTATGAAAGTACATAGTTATAGGATAAAATGCGTTTTATACCTTCATCTAAAAACCTTTACTTAAGAGTTGTAAGGATCTCGGAAGTCACAAAGTCTTCGTATCAAGTCTTATAAAAACGACTCTAGTAGTCCTACGATTGACCCAGCTTCACACATTTTATTTTTTAAATCACTAAATTTTGTGTTTATAAACGAAATCAAGTTATAAGTAGATTATGACATCTTGTGAACGTGTTAAATACTAAGTTAATAAAGTTATAGAAAATCCAAAATACAGGAATGTAAAATAATGTTCTTAGTAGTAAGAGCCAAGAGTCCAAGATTCAAAGATAATACGTGTGTGTATGTGAATGTGATGAGAACAGAGTGAATGTGATGATTGAATTACGGCTTGGTAAAATACTTTTCATCGTTAAAAAAAATATTATTCAATGAGAACCACCCTCGGGAGATAAGCTAATGTACCTTAATATATCAATTTAATTTATTTTAATTGAATTTATGTACTTACTACCCTACACTTGAAAACAAAAAAAAAACTCCCTTTTTTATTATCTATACTAATATTATAAAGCTGAAGAGTTTGTTTGCTTGAACGCGCTAATCTCAGGAACTACTGGTTCGAATTGAAAAATTATTTTAGTGTTGGATAGCTCATTTATCGAGAACGGCTATGTTATATAATTTATATAACATCACGCTATGACTAATAGGAGCGGAGCAGTGACCATAAACTCAGGTGAAACTGCTCGAACGGCTAGTCATCCATATAATTATCATCATCATCGCTATAATAGCCCCTACGTGTATTCATGGGCTGGCCACGTTAACAACATCGAAACAAGATGTGCTACAAACTATCTTTATCATAGAACCGTGCCCTAAAGCGGTAGAGTCGTAAATTAATGAGTGCGCATTAGTTGAGTCACGTACATTTCATAGCTTGTTAAGTTTTGTGGTGATGGCCGACACTAATGGACGAGGTAACGTTAACGGTCTCAAATAAATAGGCAACGGTGTTTGAGCGGAGCTGTGAATGTACATGGAAATAAAACATTCTTCGAAGACGTTTACCTTCGAGTAGAAGACCATACACTATGAGTAAAAAGTAAATTATTGTTTAGATTGATAATGTAGGGTGGCAAGTACAGCGCAGATGTTGAACTGGTCCGCGTCGAGTGTTGCCACTTAGAAAACCTGTCTTTCAGTTTAGTACTTCCTAAATATATCAGAGGACTCCAATTTCCCGAAAGCAGCCAGTTCAAGTTAAAGGTATGTAATCCTGACCTGCTCGAGCTATTGCTTACACCCCCCAACTAACCATATAAGCAATATCAATTTCCTTCCATAGCCTTCCCTTCTTACCTACCTGTCCTTTTCAATATACTCCCAATTTTCCCATCGTTATTCCCAAAGGTTGTTGACGGCAAAAGGTTTGTCCCCTGTTACATAAGTGGGACCAAATTATAGTTGGCGAAATGTGGGTGTTTAATTCGCCCCTGCATACAGATGCTGGATACAGGAGTATATGTGCGTTTTATAATATCTATATACATATGACGTCGTTTTTGTTTTCTCACTGTTAGATATTTCTTTGATATCGCTGTTTCTGTTGCCATGGAATAATCGAAATTGCTTAAATGCAAATTCAAGTTCCATTGTAACACCAACGTAGCACAGGCGGTAAGTGGTATAAGTAAGTCACTTACGTCATTTTCAACGAAACTCATCTGAAACGTATTCTATAATAGTAACTTATATATAACGGATACGGACGTATCATATTAGGAGGTCTAATTACTAATAGATATAATTAAATATAAAAAACTCGCTTTAATAGCAAACGAATTGAAGGAGGTGTCCTGGCTTCATCATCTGACCATGGTTACCAAGACAAGTCTAATCTGTTGGACTCGTCAAAACGAATCGTAGGAACCCAAACGAGAGGGTTTTACTATAGCCACTGAAGAGTTCCAGTATCCACCTCCTCCCTCCATCATCTGATCAGCTCGAAGATGCTAAATTTTATTACTGTTACCAAAACATATACATTTTTTACTAACCTAGTTAGTTACAAGTGAAGCCAATTAAAGCGTGTTAAAAAGTAAACGTAACTTATGTGCCTCTTTTTTTTATGGTATAGGGGGCAAACGAGCAGACGGGTCACCTGATGGTAAATGACTACCGTCGCCCATGGGCACCTGTAACTCAAGAGTCACAAGTGCGTTGCCGCCCTTTAAGGCGCAAATAGGGGAAGGGCGGGAAGACGGGAGAGGGGGATTAGAGGGCAGGAGAGGGGAGAGAGGGGAAGGATGGGAATAAGGGAGAGGGCAGGGTTAGGGCCTCCGGTAACCTCACTCACGCGACGAAAAGCAATGCAAGCATTGTTTCACAGCCGGTTTTCTGTGAGGCCGTGGTATCGAGCGGAGTCAAGCCGGCCCATGCGTGCCGAAGCATGGCTCTCCCACGTAAGAACTAAAAGTAAAAACTATTGCAACAAAAATAACCAATTTATTTTTCTTACTTTCAGTAACGGTAGTAGTTATGTGCCCCATGGGTCGCATCGTGCCCTGCCTACATTAGCTGACTGTTTGGACGAGATAACACAAATGAATCGGTAATTTTAACGTTATTGCCCAATGTGTGACCACAAGGGAGTTGGTAGTTCCTTGCTAGCACGTACAAATGAGAAAATAAAAATGTATGGGAGGGATTGTGGTCTGATGAGACTTGGGTAATGTATGCTATCTGAGACGAATAGGAATGTGAGGCTAGAAATATTGTGGATTTAATAAATTGTATTGGAGTAACGTGGTTTTCATGTACAATTAAATTACCTTAGTATACATCTCACTATTACATTATGAAAGTATATTTTGTTTTAAGTATGTTATTCAACGATTGTGACAAATGTGTGACAAATTGTGCCTCACGACTGATCCTCCTTTAAAATAAAAAAATATAGTTTAAAAAACTAAAAACTAGAAAATAAGGTTCAATAAAATGGGGCTCATGGAGGGTTCCCACGCGAAGAAAAAGGTCAATGGTAGTTTTTGGTGACTACTTGTTAAAAAAACAATTTTATAGTGGTAATATTTAGATTCGATTTTTCTTTTTTACAAATCCCTCTTTGCGTCTCATTTTAACCAAATACACAATAATTTTCTTTTAGTTCAATATGGTTCGGCCAAAGCTTACCTAGAAGAAATACTACGGATGAATAATATTTATAATAATAATAATATCCAGGGATACAATACACATCGCTATCTAGACCCAAACTAAGCTGAGCTTGTACTGTGGGTCCTGGAACACGAGTAAACATACATAGATAAAAAAATTCTGTAAGTACATCTCCACATATTCTACATAGAATATCTAGGAAACCTTGACAAGACTACAGGCGAGTATGTTGACTCCCTCAGTAAGTTTAGACCCACTTCTACCACAGCCAGATACTTCAGTAATTTTTCAAGATTTGGCCTTTCACGCAGTTCAAACAATGCTCACCACTCTGAAAGCAGTGAAGGCACTATCTAGCAGTCTTTTCATATGCACGTTTAACCATTTATTCCATTGAAATTACTATCTGTAAAAGTTGTTTTATTATTGCCTACGACGACGGCAGATGATTTTCACTCGTAAATCGTATAAAATTGTTTGGTCCGTAATTTAGACAGATGCGTTATGAAGTAATAAAGATCACATTATTTTGTAATGGCACACCAATCTTTAAAACTTTTACGTTTCATGATATACGGTGGCGTTACCAGAATTATGGCGTTGTTTTAGTGATGTGTTCTTTGATTGTCTTACGTTTCGAAAAGGTTACACTGGTCAAATAATATGAGAACGGTCTGACTTGCATTGTTGGACCGAGCCGCGGTAACAGACAAGCAGGCCGACAAGCCACAAGAGTACGTACATAAATAATAAAATGTAATACTAATCTGCAAACTATTGATACTAAAATGTTATTCTAGTCACGGTGTAATTGAATTAATCCACAAAAGCTTTAGAACCATCACTGCTTGATCCTTGTCAACTAAATTATTTTCGCCGTCTGTTGTTGAACTACAATATGCATAGCTCAGTGCCAACTAGACAAACTCATTAACCGTGTCTAACTTTTGCTACTTGCCGGGAATGACAAACAGTTGACCCAGATCGATCCTATTTCAGCTGCGGGTAAATCGATGCGATAACGTCACCTACAATACACGGCCTAATGCTAACGCAGACAGTCTTGTCCTGAGGGCTGAGATACTGACACTATTACTACTAATGATAAACAAACGTGTTTAAACATGGTTGGAGATGTAGTTGATTTACATTATTTCATAAAGAATACTAGATACGTAGCGTAGATCACAAAGAAAGAGAGCTAAGTGAAGATTAATGTGACCACCAAATATCGATTAGTGAGTATATACCATTATCTATTATATAATTTTCATGAACTAAATATAATTAAAGAAGGTGTCGCAATGGCAGTTCACGATGCCCGCTAGAATGATTTGAATTATGTATTTTATGGAATTTTATTAAATATATTAGGTTTGGTATTTAAACTATTTACTTTTTACATTATTAAGTGTAGTCTCACACAAGGATCGTTATGTTTGCTTAATTGTTATTGTCTGTAGTAGCTCCTTGATCAGGTACCACCACTAGCTTCAGTCTGAAATTATGACGGAGGCGATAGCTACTTTCACATTATACTCGTTAAGACGTGTTGCTTGCGGTGACTAGTCAGCCTAGATGTGTTGTACGAACTTTTCCTAGAGAATGTTAGAGGACTTCTTGGTAATCGTCATTTCGAGTTATAGGTATGCGAGCTATTGCTTCCCCTAATCCATTCGTATAAGCAATATCCCTTTTATTTCATTGTCTTCCTTCCTTGCCTACCTTTTTCTTTTAATATAGGTCCGATTCTCCCATTTTTAATTATAAAAGTAGTCCGCTCGATTGACGACAATAAACTTGCCACTATAACGTGAGTGGGACCAATATATCGTTGAAAAAATGTGGATGCCTCTGTCTTCCCCTTTGGAGATACTGGCGTAAGTGTATGGATGAATATAAATAGTTTTGATGAGGTCAAGACTGACAAGACGGACAATTTATAACGCAATACTTTTTAATTAAACGAAGTAAATTTCTAAAAAAAGCAATTCTAACTCATCCATTATATTGTGTGGTGGCTATTATAGCACGTGATCTATACTTGATGATAGTGTTAATATTACATGCAGAGCCCAGAACACAACATATATGTAGTACATATAATATGCCACGAGGAAGAAAGTACACGATATTATAAACTATAGCAGACGTCGTATTTATTATTTAAGAATATGTTATGGCCAATCTCGTTGTAAGAATAATATGTATATTTATAACTGAAGTAGGTAATAAATTGTAAAGAGCACGCACATATGGACTGAAGTATGTATTTATATAGGGGCGATAATGTATAAAGTCAACATTATCTTATGAATTCCAAACGAATCCTTTCTTCGTCCTTTATATTATAATATAATTAACTTTAAAAAAGTATATAACCGATTTCAATGCACCTAAATCATGATAAAAATTAAACTCATCATCAGATCTTTGCGAATTTTAATAATAATAATAACTCCATACATACTACACACGGCCGTCTGATTCCAAACAAGGCAAAGCCTGTACTATGGTAACCAGACTGCTGATAAACATACTTATATATTTCTAAACACATACATATTATAGATAAATTACACCCAGACACAGAATAAATGCTTATCACACAACCATTGGTCCTGGGTGGGAATCGAACCCAAGACCTCTGGCTTAGCAGTCAGGATCACTAACCACTAGACCAACAGGCCAGTCAGATTCAAATGAGACTATTTTGGAATAAACCTCTTTGGAGATAGAATTTTGCAACTCCCTCTGTAAATTACGGAGGTATGCCCGAACATACATTCAAAAAAACATTCAACATCCAAATAGCGACCCTCCTCCTTTTTGAAGTCGGTTAAAAATACTATGTGTATTAAAACTTTCTATTCCAAAGAAAAATATAAAGGATTGGAGTGAAGTGAGAGTTTAGGAAATAGGTACATTGTCTAAAGTAGCCAATTGAATTGTAGCAATTTTCAACAATCACTTTAAGTGATTGATTTCAGCATAATCACAGACGGAAATAGATTGTAATAGTCTAGAGTAAAAAGGCCATCGGAAATTGAAGAAGAAAACCGTAAATCGAAATCCAATAATTAAATTTTCACAGTAATGTAACTAAGAACCAGAAATTTCTTTAAAATGGCATTCTAAAAAAAACTCTGAACATTCATTATAACGTAAATGTTACTTAGTATTGAATAAATTCTGTAAAAGAAACTGTTTTGAAAAGGTTTAGTAAATCTACCTCGAGCGTAATTACGTAAATCTGCTTTGAAAATGTTTTCTGTGTTTTTGAGCTTCAGCATAAATAATATGAGAGTGCCACGGTCGCGTCCTCGAAAGGACAAACACTGGCTTAACAGGTACCTTCACAGACGATGAAATATTTCCCACGAATATCAGACTCTTGCTTAAAAAATCGCCCGGTTAAGTAATATCGAATGAATTTTTAGTGTTTTCTTTATAAGTGGATTGTTTTCTGATGCTGTTTTGTGTGCCACTCAACTTTAATAGAATCCTGATATTGATATATATGTCAATATTAAACGATCAGAAAATATATTATTGAAAAAAAATATTAAATTTGTTATGGCAGAGCAGAGCACCCTGGTAAAAATATTAATTTTCACGATAATCATCAAGAGGTCTCTTCGTAATGCAGCCTTTACCTAAGATATAAAGCGCACGTAATGGTGGTAATATTAGGTCATGGGAACTGATGAGAGCTTAGCGACCTTTGCGAAATGAAGATTCGGCAACAAGGGTTCGCTGCACAGGCGGTTTTCTTCATTTCGTCGATATTACACACCTTACCTACATACATGTGCAGGTCGTAACTAACAATTTTGAGGCAGCCCGACAATAGAAATCTATTGTCTGTCTGTGAAAATATTTTTACGTTCTCTAATATCTCGTATCTGTAATTATATCTAGTACTCACGTGATGGTAGGCGACGGGTTGGCATGGACGAGGCAGGGTAGTGTGACGTCACCACCTCTCCGCACTTCGGCCTCCCATTGGCCGTGTGAGATGCTACGAGGGGCAGACGCGACGCTCATTGCTGGAAATAGGTGACTAGTTTAGAAGCTAGATTTTAGTTATTTACGTTAGGCTGTGGCCAAGAATGTTAGCGTTAGTAGATGTACCAGTAACGGCGACTGTTATATGATTCTGAATTCTGTATCTATTGAAGACGGATTTACGCAAATACATTCAGTATACATTAGTATATGTAGAAAATAAACTAGATTAGAATGATGAAGTCACTTAAAAGGTTATTTCACTCTTGCTGTATGGTACGGTATTATTATGTATATGTAAGAGAATTAACTAGATCACGTAATAGGTATTATATACCTTTGAAATAAACTTTGAATTGCCTCTCGTATCGACCAGGTTGCACCGGCCGTGGTCACAGTGTGACTGTCAGTCCCATTTTTTTTTACGATTATTCGCCACGACAATCGAAGGGATTGTAACAATACTGAGACGTTAAATTATTCAAAAATACTACTACTCACTAGAAGACTTATAGAAGATTATAACATATATACGTAAATAGAGTAGTTTTGACAACCTCTGTGGCGCGGCGGTAGCGCATTCAACTGCCACGCTGGGAATAGCAGGTTTGATTCCCGCTCAGTGCAAATATTTGTAAACATGAATATGTCAGTTTGCATCTATCTTGGTTATTCTATGTAAAATAGGTATGTCTTTACAAAAAAATGTATGTATTGTTCTAGAATCTAGACACGCGGCAGCGTGTCAAGCCAAGTTCAAGAAAAATGAACTGGCGACGCAGCAGCTGTGTGTTATATTACACGAACCATTTGGAGCCACTTTTGACTGCTTAATAACAAACAAAAATTCAAGTATTTATATTAAATAGATAATGAATCTATTTAATATAAATACTTGAATTTTTGTTAATTTATTAAAAATCCCTTGATTAAATAGAATCCCAAATTTCATAAATACACCTCAAACGGTCATTGAGATATTATTGTTTAAAAATCGGCATTTTTATCACTGATTCATTGACATATAGATCAAAAACCTAACCCACTTCCTGATGACCTAGAAAGTTGAAATTTGGCGTCCAGCTGGGTCATTGTATGTATGCAAACAAAAAAATCAGAAAACAGTGAATTTTTACTTATTTTAACTTTTAACAGACACTGTAAAAATGTACAAAATCACTACCAAAAATGTAGGTTACGTAAGGAAAGATAAAATAAATGAATGGGCAATGCGCTCTAATATTTCTAATGTTCAAGAAAATCTAAAAATAGCACAAAAAGAAAACTATACAAAGTAAATGCAGGAAAAATGTTAATTTTACAGATCACTTTTGAATGATGAATAATAATGATTTCTTTGCAAAAAGTAATGATATCCCATAAAAATTATAAATGTGAAAATGGAAGCCAAGTTCTGTAGATAATCCTGAAGATTTGATTTGACTGATGATTTAATGCGTAATACGTTATGTTCCAGGATATTAGTATTATTAGTATTATGCGGACTCTTGTAATAATGCTGTTGATTTGCTTTTTTCCCTTAAAATTGACTAAAATATTTGAAGAATCTCTCGTAGAAGTCTGACTGGCTATCTGGCTAAGAAGTAGTAATAACTTAAGTACTTCATACTTCAGATGAGACATAATAACGAAAAGTACTTACGAGCTACGTCAATGTTGACGGGAGTGCTTCTCCGTCTATCACCGGTTAGGGAGTCCAGCACAGAACACGAGTACATCGCTTTGGAGTCTTCTATTCGCGCTGAGCGAAGAATCAATTTCCAACCGTCATCTACTATGAAGGTAGAACCGGCTGCAAAAAAAATAAGTTTGAAAAATGTCAGTTATAAAAACGTTCTTGGAGAAATGCTTTTTTTGTAATTGTTCCCCAGACGTCTTAATTCGCATGCAAGTTAAATAAAAGTACATTTGTTCTAACTTGTTGTAGATGATTTTACTTTCTTGTTTTGAACTGTATTAGGATTCAGCGAGACAAGGCGGTTAGGAGATAATCAAAATCACTGTGATTTGTTATCACTTCACTCTTTGCACTTGGTTTCAACAAGTTTACACACCGTGATTTACTGGCTGGGTATAGGGATTACGTCAGAGTAAAAAAATGAGTTGTTTGTTGAAAAGCAGTACTCTCATTTTCTAACTTTAATCTATTTAAAAATTAATTGTTGAATATAGTATAGTTAACAATAGTCGAACGTGAAGTTACACTTTGCAATAGTTCGTGTCTCACATCCGTTAAATGTTTTTGAAATGCCTACAAATTGGGTTAATTGCTTCATAATTATGGTTTTAGATTTTGGAACTTGTAAATGTTCCAAACTTTTAATACCTATTTTGAACACTTAATAATAAATAAATTGAAATGATCTAAAGTTTAGCAACTTCTTTATTACAAATTACACAAATATGAGTGCCATATTTGCTTTTATTATTGGCTTTAAATGAATCTAAAACTAGGTTAGATGATACATAGTTGGGTCGTAACATGATCTTACCCATATGATCAGCGGCAGGGAGTACAGAGTCATCTCTGTACCAGGCTGCAACAGATGCGTGCTCTCTCAGAGCTATGGGGGCCACACACGTGAGGATTGCCGGCCCCCCAGCTTCGGCAGGTGTAGATGTTACGTGAACCTGCCAATCCTGCCATACCACTGGGAACAAAGAAAAGATTTGATTAGATAATACAGACCCATTTCTGCAAGTTCCATTTATCCAGAGCACAGACAAAGTAAATGAAATGGCGAAGAAGCTGTAGCCAAAAGAGGTAGATGTTCCAGCATCAGGCCGAGGGGGCGATTTGAGTAACTAACTTTCTATACAAAGTTGTAGTACATTATCAGAATCTGTCACTACTGTTTGTGCTACAAATATAATAATTGACATAAAGGTACCTCTAATGAATAACATTGTAAATAAGTGAATAAATAGTACGATAAGTAAAAAACATTGAAATTATACAAAGGTATCAATTTCAAACCAATCAAAATAGCATTTAAACAGAAATAAATGTTAAAAACAGTTGCTTTGATTCCGTCTAATTAACCGTAAAACTTTGTAACTGGAGTGAACCGCTGTAATAGGGTTTAGCGGCAAAAAATGGTGGAAAAAAGTATTTGCAAACGAATACATCCGTGATTTCAGCCTGTGAATAATTTCTGATTTGCTCGTAATGTATTCGACGCAATTTGCCGACATTTCTCGAGGAGGATTGATTGCGAATTTGCAACACTGGGGTTATGATGTTATCGGAACTGTATCTTCTTTGTACTGATTGGTTCATCAGCATCGAATCTGATTATAAGAAATCTAATCTGTTTAAAATAATTTTGCGTAGAGTAAAACCGAATGTTATATTGTCTACCACACTCTTGCTTTGATGAGGCAATATTCGATTTAGCGATAAACAGTAACATAATTCAAAAGTGTTTTCTACTTTAATTATATGGCTGTTATATTTTTTTCTTACTCGCATAACCACTTTCAAACTTTAGAACATCCATTCCGTGACACACAGTCAGTAATAGAAATGTAGGACCTTTTGTGACGGCCTCGTGTTGTTGTCCCTAAATTTTATATGTTTACAAGTATGAAAATAGTTAAGAGTCGCTCTAAATAAATATTTAAAATATCTGTATAATATTTTCAGGATATACTTAACAAAAGTAATACATAGATACATTGAAAATAAATACTAATTTTGAAATTCAGTTTAGGACGAGTGGTTCAGCGAACATGTGAAAGTAGAGTGTATGGATACCGTAGCTATCTTACCCCTTTTTGACGCCCTTCTATTCATTTATTCATTTTACACGCTTTATATTAGATTCACTTGTATGTTTGCTTGTATGTTTGTAACCGACTCCTTTGGGCGCGATTTTGACCCACTTTAAACGGCCAGATTTCATTCAAATTTTGCACACGTGTCAAAGACCGATGACAATGCAATAATAAGGTAGATGACTGTCAAGTCTAATCAGTATCTTTTTAGTAAACGTCAAAATGGTAGTGTCCGTACATTTTTGTATGAAATACTGAGGTGTGACGTCACGCCTTAGTATTGTCAAATCATTTACTTAATGTTAACTTAACAATTATAAACTAAATGAAGAACGTTAAAATAAAACTGGACGACAATTTTCACAGTATTTTAAGATATTTTATTGCGACACTTGGCGACATAATTTATTTTGAACATAGGCATCTACCCAATTCGATTAAATTTTTTATTTTTTTTAGTTGAATTTTCTTTATAAGCGTGTTTTTTAGTTTTTTAAACTATAATTATTTTAAAGTATTTTATTTAGATTTGAGTACTTATTGTAATAAGCGTATATAGTCAAATTCAGATATCCGAATACCAAAACAAGTTGCAAGACAGACAGACAGATAAAAGCCGAATCGGGAAGACCTAAAACAGAAATATTTAGATCACTCGGATAAAAATTAAAAATATGTTGAAATTGAATTAAAATATGAATGAGTAGCCTGACTTTAAAGAACACATATAATTCCATAAAAATATTAAATAAATTAAAAATATTAAATAAATTATTAGGGCTGTACAAACTAAACTATTTGAGTTTATACACATCTGTTAATTTACTCTGCTTATAAATGCATTCAGCTGTACAAATAGAAATGTTTATTCATGTGCTTATGTCTGAAAATCACAATATGCACACGAGTACAGTACTAATCCCTCAGTAATTGGTATATTTTTTGAAAAGTAATATTGTAATTTACCCAAACCAAATTCCGGCAAATAAATTTACTAAAATGCCATGAACTTATGTAAGTATTTAATATACAAACCCTATCTAATTTAATCTAGATCAATACTCAACATTTCTTCTACAATATAATATATATTTTTACAACATTCGTCCCTTCCTAAAATAAGAGTCAAAATAAAAGCTCTAAATCAACATTAGCCAGACGGTTCTTAACTTTCCTTACTTTTTATTTTCTCTTTTTTTACTTTTTCTTGCATGCAGTAGAACTTTGTAGCAGATGCTCACAAACTTTTGTGTTTCGTCCTCTTTGCTAACTTGCTAACTTTTTTAAGCGTCGCTCTTGGGAAATCTTCATCTTATATTAAACGAAATAGTACTTGAATAAGTCAATTTTCACATACACTCACATGGGAATTAAAGTTTAGTCTTTAGAAAATGGAAGCGTGATAGATGGCGTTAAGTGTATGTGTAGTGTAGTAGCATGCAGTATTCTACAATACATATAACTAAAATTAAACGTAGCTTAATCAAGATTAAAAGTTTCTATATTGATTAGCCATTTTTTTTTTAAACACATCTCCCGCATTAGGAAATATGCCTGTATTAAAAGCAGTTCATGGAATTGTCAACGTAATGAATTTATTTCAATATATTATTATGTAAATGTGTATTAAGACTATTAGGAGTGTGTATTCCCAGAAAACCATGATATATTGTCACAACGTAGGAGTGAAAAGTAAAATGATACCGAAGCAATAGTTTTTTTTTTCTTCAGTCATCTTACCGCTTTTTAGCGGGCTACTGTCTTGAGCTACTAAACAAACATCTTATTATGACATCACGAATTTGTCACGTCCGCGTATTTCTACAAAATTTTATAGTTGTTTACAAGAGATAAAAAGTCAACTAGTTTAATGCTTTTAAAGAAAACAGGAGTTACGAGATTTAGTGTTATCTTTAAGATATATATGGTGGTAAGTTTTTAAATTATATGCTCTTTCGTGGCCAGAAGCGCTCATGTTATCTATGTATATCATAAACAAGTCACGAAAAGTAAGATGTGACATGTTCTAGTATTATAGAAATTAATAGTAGTGTACCCGTGGTCGAACAGCCATCTAAACAGGTTTTCACACAATAGTAATAATGTTAGTATATGCACTGATCTTCATCTCTGAATATAAAATGATAATAATTTAAATTTATCAGAATCAAAGTCACAAGTTTGTTAATAGACATATCGTGAACTTCTTGTGAGGATCTTTGTATTCCGTCAACGCGTCTTGGTGTAAAGCCGGTCCTTTCAACATGTTTACTTAGCTTACTTACCTTCACATCCTGTGTACATAAATTTTGAATGAACTGTTCCAGATTTTAATTAAGTAATGTAATAATTGCTTTCTAAGATTATGATCTATTTTTGTGAAAAGTAGTTGAATAAATAGTCAACTGAAGTTATTAAATAGAGAAAAGTCTGTGGTCATCTCCGGACTGCTATTATTTAAATATGTATAGTAGTCATTATCGCGTCTATTTATATTTTACAATAATATGTTACACTAGCACTAAAAATGTGTAAAAAACATTTTTTGAAAAAGAGTGTCCTTGGAGTTTCTTGCCTGTACTTCTCCACAGGATCTACGTATTGGAACAGGCAACTAGCTTCACGACTGACTTAGTCTGACTGACTCCTACTTCTGACAATTCAAAAATACCTATTATTGGTTTAATTGAAATAAATGGTTTTTTGATTTGATTTGATTTGATATCACTTGATTGCTAGTGATACACAAGGCGTTTGTGTATTTTAGTATAAAAATGTTTTCTATCATATCGGTTAGAAAATTTAAATCACTTACCCAAATAATGAAACTGCAGTCAATAAAAACACATTTATTTATTCAATAAAATTGCTGTCCCAGCAATTCATATATAATCTGTATACTTTGACGCAGTGCAGCATGTGGCCGGGCGTCATAAACAAGTATTGGTAAAGAGCATTTCACAAATCAGGATTGTTTAACTGACGTATCCGTCCCAATTCTTGATATTAACCGTCTTATAAGAAATTTTAGCTTTGTCTACGTTTCATGTGTCTATATATATACTTAAAAATAGAATCAAACAATATTTGAGTAATCAAAGAATCAGTTTGAACCATCAGTTTAGATAGATGTACTCTTTATTGTACACAAAATGATAGGATACCAAATTTTACTTATATCTAAATAATGTCTTTTGTCCGTATTGTCTCACGTACAGTAGGCAATTTATTTATTTATTTATTTATTTATTTTCTCCTTATAACACCAGCTATCTGCTAGTGAAAGACCCGTGGAAATATACAGACAGACAAAAATTTCAAAACTGATTTTTAGGCATAGGTATCGTGCAAATAACTGTATATATGAAAAAATACTATTATTTTGACATTAAAAACAGACACTTCAATTTTATTTATTTGTAGATATAGATTAGTTACATTCAAACGAACAATTTGTCATTTAATTTAAAATACTGATTGATAAAATAATAAAATCCAACTATTAAAATCGGGTTTTGGTATTTGCATAATAACTTTGCAATTATGTGTAAATATTGTTAGAAAATTTTCAATTTGTTTTTTTTTTTTCATGTGTCTAGATTTTAGCTTTTTCTTACCTCGCATATTTTAAGTTTATATAATTTACTTTAAGTTCACCCTTAACGTTATTTTTTTGTTAATTATTTTTTACTGTCTGTACTTATTTAAAATGTTTGTTTCTTTGCATGTTGTGGTCTCTAGTAATTGAGAGAACATGAGGCTAACTACGTTTGTGGAAGATATTTAATATTGTCTCATGTATTTCTCGTTAGAGAAGACCTTATTTAAATAAATAAAATGACTTTCGATTTTATTCATTCCAAACAAATATTTATACCGTCGCAAAATGATTTATAAAAGAGTTAATGGACAGTGATATTATTATGAATTGGCACCCACTGATATATTTCCGACCGGCAGCTATAGCATTGAACTAAACTTAATACGGATTTGAAAGTATGCGGACCCATGAGTAAGCTTTTTATATTCATGACACGACGACATGTCTACAACATTGTTACTGTTAACTGGATCGAGGTTATCATGATCAAATTTTGAAAGGAAAATATCGAACGAAGTACATTTATTTGGTATGGAAGTATTTATTTGTGTGAAGCTACGAGAGGCTTTGGAAGTCGATTGCACGGGATTTACTGCGCGACTGGTGCAATGGTTAAGTGGTCGCCTCGCCTGTTGGGTGTTCGATTTTTGTGAAACAAATTTTTGAGAATATTTGTCTCGACTCTAGGTGTCCTTTGTCAGTTGATTGAATGTTTGTAAAGTCTCCCGCGATACGGGAATTATTCCTAGTAAGGGAGTGGCCTTGAAAAAAAAAATTTCTTACTTCTTTGCTAGTTAAGAAAATATAAGTACTAACTTTCTTTATTCTCTATAAATTATTCCGGAGCGATACGACCTTCAAACACTTTTAGCTTTCTGTACTTTTTCTACGTACAAACTTTAAGTATTCGAAAATCTGCTTAAAAATGCGTTAAAATAAATCTCTTCACATATTAATATTTTATATAGATTACTAGCTGTTGCCCGCAGCTTCGCCCGAATGTTTATTTTTTTAAATCTTTAGTTTTGTAAACGACATTTGTGGTGTTCCTATTTGGGGCCGAAACTGCTAAGCTACTCGTAGAGCTCACTCTGGAGCACACACTGTTATTAAAACATTGTAAACTTTTTTATAATATTTTTCCTAAACATAAGAAGCTTTATATAAATAAATAGACTTTCATGTTTCTTTTTCCCTAAGCTTCATGCTTCTTCCTGCAAAAGTGATGAACTTCGTTATCAAATTCCTTCCACCTTTATTTCATAAAATTGTTCATCAATTATTCGAAATCGTCGATTTAATAAATAATTATTTTAATATAAAATTATAGATCAACACACACAGAGTCATCGCAACAATAGTTTGCTTTGTCAAATGTAAAATTATTAAAGAAAAAAAAAATGGATAACATAATATCATATCTGTCTGTTTCGATCTATAACCGCCCGTTTCCAAATGGTTGAGCCTTGTGAGAAGAAATCGGGCAAACAAAGTCACGGCCATTCTTTTAAATCTTTTTAAAAGAATGGCCGTCCGACCAGAAAATTTTAACAATGTTCAGTAAATATTACATCATTTTGTTGTGTGCTATTATGTTTTTAAAATTAAAAGTAAATAAACTAAAAAAGAATATGACAATAGGGAAACTGAAAATTAAGGACAAAATTAAAAAGAAGAAAAGAAAAACATAAGAGATGGAAAATAAGAAACATATTAACTCACATTACATTTCTATTAAATACATGACATAGCCTGTAAATCCAATACAATTCTATCCCAAGCGTTTTTATCCTGTATATAATCCACTACTGCCCTTAAGGCATAGTTGTCGTTTTACTGTGGACTTAAACTTGTTTAGACTTAACATTTGAATATTATCTGGGATTTTATTATAATATCGCACACATTGATCTCGAAATAACTTGTTAATTTTTTGGAGCCTAGAGGCAAGTACAACAAGTTTATCTTTATTACGTGTTTAAAGAGTGTATGAATATCACCTTTTTTTTACAGAAGTGATATTTATTTTTACTAAAATAACAAGAAAATCTTTAGAAACGAGTTCATGTTCTTTACGACAATAAGGTAAACCGTTACAATCTCCTGGTTTTAAATACAACTGCAACATTTTGACTACGAGACCGTACAAAAGTAAATGGAAACTTAACAATGTTTTCCATCCAACGGTCAAAAAAGCTTTTACGAAGTTTCGCGGTAAAATATTGTTGTCGTAAGCATTAACTTGGGTTCTGTAAAGTGATTGTTGGTCTCGAGCTGGGCCACGTAACTTAAGCACTGTACATAATGTTTAGACTGAGCTTAATGTGAACATTAAGCTCAGTCTAAACATTATGTACAAAAATATAACATTTATTTTTATTGTTTAAAGCAACTTTTACACTTAACGGTGGTTATATGTTTGGACAACCTTCAAACCTTCAAACAATCCTGTCGATAAATTTATTTTTGTTCTGTGTATGTTTATTTTTCTGTAAATGTTTTGTTTTCATGTTTTCCTGTTTACTCATCCTTAATATTACATTGAATCTATTTTGCGGTAGTTAACGACCTGTGTTCCTGATCTTATTGAACTGACGAAAATGTTACAGAAGTTGAGCAGATCGGAAATATTATTAGAATAAACCCTGAAATAAGCTTGTAATACCACCCTGTTACCGTAATAGGTAGACTTCAACTTTTTTCTATTTGTTGCAAATTACTTTACAATATTTGATTTGGTTAGATACATTGCATAGTGGTTTACTAGAACACCCGTGCGCCGTAATGTCAGTTAACCCGTAGAGTTAACTAGCGATTTATTTGCAAAACTAAACTAACTTAATTGCAATATGAAGTAGTTTAAAGAATACTGTGACTTCTCGTAACAGTAAATCTAGACGAAAACTAGTCAGTTTTGCAAGAATAGTTAAGTGTATTGCAAAAATTATATATTATGTACATATATAAGGTATAGCATAGCTATATAAGGTACGATTAGTTTCGAGGTAAATTTATTTTAATTGGATGTCTCACTGACTGCCCCTTTGAAGATGCTCCGATGTACCCTGATCTAACTTGGGAAACCAGAGTGACTTAAAGTGGGTTAGAGTTGGTCCCGCGTGTAATTCTTATTAGTTAACTTTGTTCTGAAAAAAAAAATAGAAGGTTAGTTTAAAATAATTTCCAAATCCAGTGCCATCTTTATAAGTATCCACGATCCCTCTCAAAACACTGTGGCATACGCTTTCAAATTTATAAACGAAATGTTCTATAAAGTTCTGAATAACTAAAATGTCCTGGGTTCCAATGTTCAATTAATTATCCAAAATTCCATTTAAACTTCCTCCATATGTACATATATTAGATTCAATTAAATCGGTCCTATCTGACCCTACTGAATATTTGAAAGCTTAGCGATTAGGCGTTTATGAACTAATCTTGTTTACAAACAGAATGACCAGAGTGGGATATTTTAGGTAATAGTGGACTTTTTAGGGGTTAAGTCGGATAACCTGGGGCTATTGCTTACACTCCCCAATCCATCCGGATAAGCTTTTCCTTCTATTGCCTTCTCTTCTTTACCCATCTTTAATTCCCTAAGTGCCCGGTTGACGGCAATAGACTTCGGCAAAATATGGGTGTTTACAGGTCTGTTTACCCCTTCGGGGATAGAAGCGTGCGTATTTTAACCGATGGATAAAGCTTCAAAGTTTTTGATGAATTGAGTCATTAAATTTTTGTAAATAAATTATATAGGTATAATATGTAGAAAATTGTATTAGAAGTGGAAATCAGGACTTAATTGAGATAATATTTGTAGGATAAAATAAATACCTTTTTGATTCTTACCCGGTGTTTCATTTTCAATCGAAACGTGGATCACAATCGGTGCAAAATATTTGCATGTATAATCGGGATGTCTTCTTTCTTCAATCGGAGAAAATTAAGTCTCAACTAATTTAGTCATCACAGGTATATAGACAAGTCGATCTTTGAAGCCAAAATACTGGTAGTATTTTGGCTTCAAAGATCGACTTATATTAGCTTTAGCAGCTTCGCTCGCTTGAAAGTTATTTGTCTATCTCTCGAGAATAGTACTTTTTTCAGGATGAAAGGTACCTCATATCCTTTTCTGTACCCCTGAACACGTTTTTGCAAAATTTCATAATGGTCGGTTCAGTATTTAATACTTGAAAGTTTAATAAACAAACAAACTTTGATTGCACGGATGGCGCAATGGTGTAAGTTGTCATCTCGCCAATACGCCACGCCGAGTTTCAAATCCCACACGGGACCAAAAATTGTATGTTTAAATTTTTGTGAAGCCCCCGAGACATAGAAATATTATGCTTAATGCTTGTCTTTAAAAAAAATCGAAATTATAATACTAGCTGTAGCCCGCGACTGGCAATTAAATTTTGTTGAAATCTATCCCGTGGGAACCGTACTATTTTCCGGATTGAAAAGTAACCTATGCGCTATTCCAGACTATAATCTACCTCTGTGCCAAATTTCATCCCGATAAGTTTAGCCGTTTTCCATCCATCCATCCGTCCTCACAAACTTTCGCCTTTATAATATTAGTAAGATAATCGATATTCTTTTCCAAAATAATTTCCCCAAAAAATGACGAGTAGGTAATACATTAATAACCCATTAGTCAGTAAATCCATTAAGGTTGGTTAAGGGGTCGGATTTGTAATCCATTAATTGTGGTTTCGAACCCCAACCAGTGTACATTACTACGTGACTAACTCGGCATTGAGCTTAGTAAGAGTGATAAACAAGATTACCGGGTAAAATGCGACTCACTTTACTGGTAATGTGTTAAAGGCAAACTAGTTTCTAGAGTTTGTAAATTTTTTCACATAAAACAATTTATAAGTTTTATGAGGAGTTAGTAAATAAAGTATACCCTCAACACTTTATGACGTGTTGTAGTGGCCAGCGGCGGTGGAAGGGTTGTGCCAATTATACAAAACTTTGGGTACCCTTTTAAGGGTCAGAAAACCGTAATTTGAAGACGTGGAAACCTTGCAGGTATATTACGTGTTTATGCAAAACAATTTTGAAATTTTCAAATAAATTAAATCAAAGTACTGCTGTGAATGACATTATACTAAGAGTTTCTTGTACTTCGGGTTTTCGATAAACCGTAATAAGATACTTGTGGTTATCGGTTAAGGTTTTATAAGGTTTCTTAATCTTAATATCGATTTTAGTAGCTGACCAGACAGACGTTTTAATTTCTTTTAATTTTGCCGCTTTTGTAATTTCCCTTGCAATAAAAAAAAACTTTATATAAAAACTTTATTCGGGCCATTACTAACACTGAAAAGAAAGAATACCTCAAAATATAAGTGAAGCGTTTTTCAAGTGACGCACAGTTTACAGACGAATACCATTTTATATACATTTTTACAGATTTGAAAGTGTTTAGTTTATATAACAAAACGACGTAGTAAACAAGTTTATGACACAATCTATTTTCAATAACTGTAGCCGTTTGAAGTTCGAACAACTAAGTGTATATAACTCACGCATTTATTACCGCGTTTTTTGTATGGTATCCTCATAGACCTCTATGTCTATTACAGAGGATTTATGGAATAATATCAGACATACTATTTTTTACATGTGATATTCATATGTCAAATATTCATAGTTCAGCATAAAATATTCAAATTCCGTATAAGTCCTGTTTAAGAACCGCACACCTAGATCTAAGCACGTATTAATTCAAAAAAGTGCTTTTGAAAAGGCGAAAAACTAATTACTGTGTGTGTAGATTTATGCTTTTTATATGCAAATAGACGAAAGGTATTGTACGAATCTTGTGTGTAAACCATGTTTTAGGGCTGAGAGTTGGATTTTTGTAGTTATTTCCCTATTGCTAAACAATATATGTATTTTTGTTTTATTTTTTGAGTTGAGCCCGTGTTGGTGAATTTAGCGTCTAGCGCCGAATGTTGGTAATATTTTTAAATCTGTTTTATTGGTCGGTAGGTATTGAGATAAGGAATTCGGTGGTGTACATAACTCAAAAAAAATATATTTATGAGTTAGCTCCCTTTAGATCTAGGTGTGCGAAACTATTATTATGCATTTCTCTTAAGAAGAGACAAGCCA